>VWYI01008748.1:0-96394 GCA_013399455.1 Anthoscopus minutus
AGGATTACTCCCAACATCAGAGATTGGGAGAAGGAGGCTCTCTAGGTGAGGTTCCAGCAAGGAAGGATATATTGAGGCTGAGGCAATCAGGGAAAGGAAAGCAAAGAAACTGGGGTTGGAGGGATTTTTATATTGGGGAGGTTCAAGGGGCAGGTACAAAACTTTAACCAATCAGGGGAAATCAGGGTAGGTACAAAGGGTGTGGTTTACAGTGCTTCAACAAATAGCAAGACACAGGGAGGGGGCACAGAGCAACAGGCAGGGAAACGATCCACTAGGGTATTGTGGATTAGGGGATTTCCAAAGGGGAGGTACCACAAGAGGCTGGGCTAACAGGGGATTGACAGGGAAGGGTCAAGAACAAGGGGCAGCTTTTACAATGACTAATAGGGAAGGGCGTGGAATAAGAGATGGGGTCACAATGATAGGCAGCATAGGGGAGGATACAACTTTGAGGTAAACCAACTTCAGGGGAAACATAGGAATAAAACAAAAAACTGTGAAAACCATTAAAATAAACATGAGTCACATAATGTGTACAGGATATCAGAGTGGTCTGTGCTGTGGGCTTGAAGTTATTAGGTTGGGATGATTTCATTGAGATAGTCCTCAGGAATGTACTAAGGACCCTGGAGCTGTAATTCCCAGTTGTAATTAGCAGCCTGGACCCATCCTTCTGGGTACATCTTTATCCATTGCACTTGGCTCACCTGTGTTTGCCTTCTTTAGTCCACTGTTGTTAGACTGCTGACAATGGCCATTTCACATCCTTTTTCAGTGATGGGGGACTGGGTTTTCCAGAAGTACTTTTAGTCAGAACAAGGATTTTTGTACCCTGATTAGCTGTATGCCATTGACAGATGCAAATTTATCCCTAAGGAATTAAGATGAGACACACTATCCATTTCTGAGCTTCACAATGATTGACTGCAGCCCCAATTAGGCCAAAGCATTCAGATGTATTTAGTGTACAGGCTTCAAGGGCAGCCTGAAATATCTTGCACTCTTAATTCTATTGAGTATATGGTTTATGGTTTAATTTCTTTAATGCAGTACTATCTTTCTGTCACAGAAAGGCAAATATTTTTCAGAATGACTTAATGTAGTGGTTAAATTTACCTCAGACATTTCATTTTCAAGTGACCTTGTTTATGCTGGGGGGGAAAAAAACATTTATTATATGTTTGTTAAACTGCAGCTGTGTGTTCAGCATAATAAGAGTCTGGACGTCTGCCTCTGAAGATTAATATAGTTTTGATTTGAAGCCAGTGAAAATCTTAAAATGCTTTTGGTATTATATTATTAAATTTTGCATAAAATTTGGCCTGTTGAAAAAAGGAGTCTCTCATTTCACAAAAAACATGCAGATTGTTCTCCTACCCATATTTTGATACTGTAGAAATCAACTTAGAACTTGGAAACAAATACCTGAACCAAATAAATATACAATAAAAATATTGTATTTAAATAAACAAACAAAAATTAAGTATTTTAAGAGCAGTGCTGAGTTGTTTGAGCATCAGATGTGAATGTGATTAATGGTTTTTGAAATAAGTTTACCTAAGGTACACAATTGAGGACACACATATCTTTGACTTTTATATTTTATTTTTATTGATGTAACTGAGTATTTTCTATCAAATTTCTGTTTATGATCTACTGGGTATATTTTCTGGTGATTTAGTGTCACTGATGTGGTGACTATGGCAGCTTGATTTTAACAGCTTTTAAACAGACATTGCCAGTCTGAAGGTGAACTCTAAGGGCTATGATTTAGAGTTATCAGATTTACTCTGTATTATACAATGAAAGGAAAACAAGACATGGCCTCAAACCATGACATTTAGATGGAGTCTTCAGAAAAACCAAGAAGTGGAGTTTGGTGATTTGATATGGGGGTTTTAATTTGCCTGATTTAATCAAAAGGTCACTTTGCAAAGCTTAAATGTGAATTCACAGTCCTAGTTCAAGATTTTTCAGACTCAGTGGTTTAGTAAAAAATATATTGCAGGTTAAAATATATTCTTTCATTTCTCAAATAACTTTACAGTCCCAGGACATTTTTGGAGGCAAAAACAAAAAATGTTTTAATTTTTTCAAAGTCAAAACTACAGTTGTTCAGGAATATTTGCTTCCTAAGTTGAAAGAAAAGAAGAAGAGTGACTTCTGCCTAATGAAATGCAAGCATCAATATAAATTACATAAGTTCAAATCATGTGATTCAAGAGAAAGAAACAATTAGGAATAAAACAACATAAATTAACTACAAGCTATTTCTTAAATTGAACCTTGCTTCCCAGATATGTTTTCAGATCACTTTATCTAATAAGATATTTCTTTGTTTTGTTGTGAAAGAGTAAGTGTCAATATTCAAAACCATTATGATCTATATTTATGACCTCATAAAGACAAACTCACTACATATTGGTACTGTTCCTGATTGTGTTTCTTTAAGATGAGCTCATGGAGCAATGATCCCTACTGAGTGCACACACTGTACTCAGATGTCAGTGTTAACTTTGCCACTGATAAAAGAGCAAAGAGAATTTCTGATCAATGCCTTGCAGCCCTCTTTTAGCTGTCTGCTGGTACCTGGCTTCTGGCATTTATCACTTTTTCAAACAGCCTTTATTGGTTACCCATCTGACCACCTTGCCTGACTGATTTTGAAGAGCTAATGATGTCTGTCAGACCTTACAGATCTGTATTTCTGAGAAGCAGAAAAGATTGTTTTTTGAAGGAACGCATTGATCAGCTAGTTTGTAAATTATTTTATTATCTCCTTGAGCAACCCAGTCATTAAATGATACTGTATGTTACATTTTTTTTCTGTAATGGCCTTCCCGCAGTTTTGGGCTCTAGACTCCAAAGCCTCAGATGCTGTAACAATATTCTTTCCACAGTGCTGATAAACATGCCAGCTAGCTCATTATGACACATCATTCAATCCCTGTTGCCTGTATTTAAACTTTTCTGTTCCTGGTGCCAGGAATTATGTGCAGAGCTAGTCATCACTGACTTCTTTCTACTAGCTGTAGTGTCTGACACATCAATACCAACAGTAGATATGGATGTATAGAGACTGAGGCAAAATAGTTGTACTAAAGGGCATTTGCACCCTCTGGAGCATTAGGCTTCAAGAGATGACTTTCAGGCAATACATGAAATATTCATTTGTACTTGAGTTGTCATTTTTCTATGTCCCTTTATATATTGCTGTGCTGAAGCACTGACTGTACTGATCTGTATTTTATCTCTTTGTATTTTATCTAAGATAATAACTACATTTTGAGTTAAAATATTATCTTTATCTCTTTCCTTTGATCAGTTGATTTGTGGACATTAGGAACTCATTGAGCATTCACATCCCATGCTGATGGGTGTAGTCTACACGATCAAACAGATCGTTTATTGGAAATGTGTATAAGGTGCAACATAAAACATACTTAGATAGCAATTGAGTGTAAATATTTCATAGCAGAAAACAAGTGCCAAGTCTCACTGCTTGCATCCAAAGAACTGACTGCATTTGTCAAATTAATATCTCTTTAACAGAACATAAACAGTTTAAAAATAAAATCGACTTAATGCAGTCCTCCCACATAATTATTGGTTTACATATCTATGCAAATTTACTCTGTTATTAAGTCAGATTACCGACTTCACAGACAAAAAAATGCATATATTTAGGAATTTGGCATATAATAATAATATATTTCAAATTATCTCTTAGGCTAACAAAGGTAAACCTGGTTTGTTTTTCTTCTGAAATATGACAAACAAAACATTTTCTAAGGAACTCCCATAAAGGACACAGAAAAGTTCATATTCGAAACAAATTATAACTACTTTGAACCAGTGTCTTTTTATTTGACTTTGAGAGAATATTTTTACTTGTGAAATAAGGGCATTACAAATATATATTATTATATCCTTGCATATCAGAACAATCTAAAGTCATACTGCAACTCTCCATGTGATTTTTTTGAAGAAGATACATTATCTCAGTTAATGTAATTTACTGTAAGTATGCTTATAATTGTTTCTGAAAAAGTTAAACAAGTAGCTAATAAAATATAATCCAAAATTTAAACATTTTATAGATTTAATTTATAATTTATAAGATAATTTATGAGGGACAATCACTCTATTAGCAATTTACTCAGTAAAAATATGTAAGGGATTTAGCTTTAAATGCTGTATAGAGAGGAAATAAACATTATTAATAGCATTAATAATTATATTATCCTTGTTAAATATCCAACCATTCTTCCAAGTTACTTGTTGCCTAGCTTTTAATGTAAAACATATTTTTAAATGCTACATCCTTCTCCCTTCAATGTGTGCTCAATATATTTCCATAATGATAATAATTTTAACCTTCAAAACTCATGCCTCTGAAACATCTCTGGTAGCTTCGTGTCCTGAATGCTAGGAATATGAAGAGCCAGCTGTGAGGGAGACCATCTTAACTGTTCTGAGAAATATTTAAACTGGAGTCATTAGTGGTATGAGTACTTCACACAGGAAATAAGACTTCTCTTTATCACCTCAAGAAAATGCAAAATATTTCCTAAATACAGATTACAAATATCGCTCTAGCATTAATTTGCACCTGTCAAACTGAAAAAACCTTTGGTAAGAATTTTCCAAGAATGCATGCAGGTTTTAGCTCAAGATTTTTAAGCTAATGTGTGCTTCTGTTTCAGGATTTGTGTATGCAAACCCTGTCAGACTGAATGAATTTCCTGTATATTGGTGTGATGTGTTGTACCTGAAGGTGTTAGTGCAAGCTATTGCTTGTGTGCAAAAAAGGGTCAAGTCTGAGAATTTTTCAGAATTGATACTGAATAAGTAAGTTCCTTTACATTTCAATCTGATACTAAGTGACTGAAGGGAATTTTACAGCACTGGGGTTCCCCATTATTTTATTTATTAGAAAGATGTTTCAGCTGCTGCATACGCTTGTTATTTCATGGGTCATTGCAAGTACACTATAATTTCAGCATCCATGAGCACAATGCAATTTTACAATAAAAGTATGTAAATGAAAATTCCCATACATCTGAAAACCCTACACTTCTAAGCAGGAATTTTGAGGAATTTAATTTCATAATAACTACACTTCTTAGGAAAACAAATTTTCCAAAGCTTCTTTGGCCATAAATAAAACAAGAGTCTGATCTGATTTTTGTTTTGATTTGCTTTGGTTTTGTCCTGGTTTATGCCCACTTAAATTTTTCATACATAAAATCAATATATGAGCAAATCTTGAAAATTCCAGCCAGTGTATAATACAGAACACTGAAAATTCCTATGGAAATGAGACACAGCTAGATCAGACATTTTCTTTTTCTGACTTTTTCCAGATCTAATGTAATTCAAAAAAGGACAAAACCTGTGCATCTTATACATCAGATATTTTGCATCCATTTCTTAAATCTCTTCAGATTCAAAGTATCTCTTGGAACAGCTTAAGCCTGACCTACAGTGGCTGCTGCACATCTCTCTGTCTGAGAGAGCAGCAATGATAAATCACTTCTTGCAAAGAAAGTCATACTTGGACAATGAACATGGGGAGAGTCCAAACAGTGATCAAAAGGCAGCGTGGCTCAGAATCATACTGCTCAGCAGTTCCAGGCTGTGTTGAGCAGTTAGAAATGGTAACCAGAGGCACAGAGAGTGCCAAAAACTCTCTTTACTCACCCACCACAGAATTATAAGCTACTGGCGGCCTGCAACTGCATAGACCAATCATGAAATACTTAAACATTAGATCTTGGTAGTACTATAAAAAGACTGTATCATCCTATTAAAAAATGAAAAAATAGTCAGCAATGAACAGGAAAAATGTGATATCACTGACCACAGCTGAATCCAGCTTGACATTGTAAAATATGATTGCCACTGTTCAACTTCTGAAGCTAGCTACACTGGCCATTTTGTCTGCTTTACTCAGTAGACTAGAATAGCCCTAATATTTTTAATAAAATAAGCTGAAATTGAAGGAGAGTATTAATTATATTAGATAAGTTAATAAGCCAGTTAGATATTGCTTTATGATTCTTTGAAAGCAATACATGTAAGCTGTGCTCTAGTATGTACAAAGAGCTGTGAAGACTGCAAACCATTTCAAGAAATAGACATAAAGAGCTTATTTTCTTTAGCTGGAATTTTCTGTCATTGGTACCACTGACTACTTGTGATTCAGGCTAATTGTGATAACCAGGGTGCCTATATGGCTGAGACTCTGGGAGGAACTTTCATCTTTTCTGCACCAAGCAGATTAACAGAAGCGTGCATCAGATTTCAGGTGACAAGAAGTTGTCCACAACATACCCTAACATGCAGAATTATTGTAGCTGTAAGAATGAATGAAGAAAATTTTGAAGATATTTATGCCACTTACAGCTGAACTTAGTCATGTAAGTCAACTGCCATGTTTCCCCCCGATTCTCTTCAAAATCAATGGAAAGTTGTTCACTTCCTTAAAAGAGTCACTTTAGGGATATTCTATATTAGATCTCTCCTTTGAATTTTCTTCTTCATGAACATACTTCCCTGCACTGACTAATCAAAATGAGCAGAAGACTAATGGGCTTATTTAGGCTCCTGAAGATATTTGCCAGGATCATTTTTGGTAGATAAGATGTGACCTGGGCTGCATTTCACCGCAAGTTAATTTTTGGCCACTTCACAAAAGGAGCCATTTTAGGTTTACTTTGTATGTGACAGTGTAGCATCACTAGAAGTTAATCATATGTCAAGAGTAAGGCTTTACATATTAGAAATTCAAATAATTTATCAGAAATACCTTTGATATATGTGTAAACTTTCTCTAATGAGAGACATCACACTTTAATTTTATATTTTTCAAAGGACCCTGCGGTAATAATTGTCCCATGTTACAAGTTATCATGACAGACAAAACCATTTTTGTTGTACAATTAATAGCAACTTGTCCTGCTATTCTTCATTATGTCATTCTAATAAAGACTATGGTTTTTAAAACATCCCATGAAAATCCAAAGTCGATATCAGGTGATCCCCAAGATATTTGCTTTCTGTTTCATTATTCCAAGAGAAAAATGGAACAAAGTTTGTTTTCTCTTAAGGCCTTTTGGAAATTCAGAAGCAAAAATTATCCTTTTCTGATTTTACTTCATACATTGTTACTTTTCATAATGAAAAATTTGAAGAACTTAAGTGTTTGTGATATACCACTAGGACTCATGGCTTCAGAGTCCCTTATCTTATTGATGTGAATCACCATTGAGGAACACACATCACTTTTAAAGCAAGGTAAGCAAACAGAAGAATAAATCTATCTTACCAGCAAAAGACACAAACATTTCCTTTGTGAAAAATATAGTGTCAAGGAGAAACCCAAACACCTGGGGATTTTGACTAAAACATAAAGTTTTAAGCAAACAAAAAGTCAACATAACACTTAATTTTTTCATTTTCTATATATGAGATTTTTTTGTTCAGGCTGTTCTGAGGTAGGTAAGAGATGCCTCTTTGCTTTTCATCCTTGATTTTGTTTTGAACACCTCTCATTCCAACATATAGCTCTCTTTTGCATTCAGAGTATCCCTTATTTAATGAATGAATGCCTGTAAGAAAGATCTTGAGACACTGATCTAGCTTCCTGATAGAGTTTCCTTTGAAACTTTAATTCTTGACTTGTGACTCAGAAGAGTTGAGTTTTTTTTTTTATTGAAAGCAAACTCTTTTTTACAGGTTTTGATAGTTTAAAATGTACATTTCATATTGGTTTAATAACTGAAACTCATAGCTTTTAAAATAACTGTTAACTTATTCAACACAGAAAAAACCCCAATTTAGACTACAGCATAAAATGAATATATGGTGACTTAGGAAATCAACTGAGAATTAAAAAAACCCGACAATGAATATATGTATTCATAGGCCCATTCATAGGTCTGTTTATAAAGAAGTAGTCACAGTTCTTGTGCTGAATGTACCACAGAGTCTTTTCATAGACAGCTGCCTGCATCCATAAAGATAAACATATGAATAGATGTAAATTGCATATGCAGTATATACATGTGTAGTATGATCTGAAAACCATACCACTTAAAAAAGTATCACTGAGTTTATACATGCAAGACTCTGAAGCAGAAAAGCTTGTACCTCATTACAGCTGTGGAAAGAAATTTCAGGCAAGAGATAATTTCAAAGATAACACAAACATAAATATTCATGTACACTAACAGGAATGTTTGAATGTAGGTAAGTAAATATGTACACTTAATTGTATAGTCCATCACCCTTGATACTATTCAGGAAAAATCCTATGACTAGCTGTCATGGAGTTATTCTGACAGATATTCAGACACTTATTATACTTTGAAAACTTTATTGAGAAATGTGTTTTCCTTTATTGTTGAAACATAAATAGTCAGGATTGACAAGTCATAGTTTTATTTTACTCTGCAGAGATGATATGTATCTACCTAGATTTTGATTGCATTTAAAGTCTAACTTGGGACTGTCCTAAGCTGGTGATATTTCATATCTGGTAGGTACACAGAATCCAGAAGAATGAGTAGGAACCTTTTTGTATTTTCTCCAGTTTGCTACTTCAGGTGGTCTAGATCAAGGAGTAGATACTGGGTCACCCCACACACCGGTACTGCATTCCTGAAAAATGGGCATTTGTCACTCAAAAGTTTTAACTGGTGCCACTTATGATTTTTTTTCACAAATTTTATATTAGATAACCATTGAATTAGTCACAAAAGTATTGCTTGGTAGGGACACAGGTCCTCTTTCCTCCTCTCCTTCTTGTGCAGGAATGTTTTGTTTCTTGCCTGCAGCTGGTGTTCAGCACAGGCAATGGTGGGAAGTGGAATAGGGTTTTGAATATCCTGAAGGTCAGATAGGAATAGAACAGAGCACTTCCATCCTGTGTCTGACTACTTTAGTGAAAACAGCAGCATCCAGGAATGACTCCGTCTGCCTTCGTACATGGCTGTTCCTTTGTGTCAGGCATGCTGCAGATAATGCCTTACAACTTGATGTGCTTGCTTGTGCTCAGGCATTGCAGCTGGCTGCCCAGACAAATCTCATGCTGACAGGCAAATGCCTCAGGAGCTTTAAGTGGGTCGGGGGAAGGTGACTGTAAATGACTGTGTTTTCCAGGTAGAATTTTTTTTGTACTTACCATAATTTCATCAAAATTTTATTTTAAGCATGAATGAAGGTGCCCTGAATCTCACTTCTCATTTGTCTTAAGGTATGTCCTTGTGCTTTTCCATACACCTGGCTATTCACTTGGGCTTGTCATCTTAGCTTCTGCCTCTGTGTGGTCTGGTTGCAAATAATCAAGGTACAAAATTCATACCTTGGCAATGACACAGATTTTTTTGGTTCATGGCAACTTAATCTTAAATAAAGTTAAGGTGACGTTTTATAGCTAATCATGGGATGATGCACATAATTCAACACATAATATTTTATTGAACACACATTTTCTTAGTTGAGGAACTATATTCTTATTCTGAGTTAAATACATTTAGGCTGCAGGATCTGGCACAGGCAGGGAAATGATTGTCTGATTTTGATAACAAGACATAAATTAGGTTTTGTTTTCAAACACCATTTAATTTGTCAAAAGAGAGATCAACTCGTTCCTACCCTTTGTCTCTCTTCTCTTCTCACGCAAACAAGAGATGAACAAAATGACACCTATGCAATGATGAATGGAAGGTGCCCCACCTTTGTGAGTAAGACCCCTACTGTCTGTGCTGAGTGAGCCCAAGGCACAAGGCTGCTCTTTGCTGGTGGCATCAGCCCCCACAGAGACAGCTGGGTTACAATTATGTAGCTGGCATGTGGGAACAAGACAGTGGAAAGAAATAAAAACAAAAGCTGGCTTGAACAGGTTCCCTTGACACTAAGAAAGGAGGATAACTGCACCATGATGGATCACAGCTGATGGACCTTTTGAGTTTCCCCTCCAGGATGCTCTTGTTCAGGCTGGAGCCAAGAGCTGCCAGCTGCTCATCCCCTCTAGAGACTGCCCTTGAGAAGCCGTGTCCTGGCACAGCACTCATTGCTCTTGAGCTGTGTCTCTGCCTGCCCAGGCCTCTTTGGCTGCCTTGCTCCAGTGGTTGCTGCAGTACCATGGAAATTGTATCAAAAACCTAATTGTCACACTCTGACAGGGAAACTGTTTGCATTTTGGAGTTCATCTGTCCTTACTGAGTTGTCTGCTGTCTTTCTTCCTCTGATCCTAACTACACTGTGCTTTTGATGTAGGGAGGGAACAAGGGGAAAGTGGGAGTTAATTGCCAACTATTGGATTAAGCAGGGAGTTCACTTCTGTAGAAGCAGTGTTATGTGCTGCACCTGGAATGTTATATCTGGGTTGAAACTATTTTTCTAAAAAGTCTTACAGTCCTGTGCTTAATAAAATTCTTATCTGATCCAGATATCTGACTGCAAGATGCACTGAATTCAGCTGTGTCTTTCTCTCAGTGGGTAAGACATACACCAGAGGTTTGAGGCTTCAGGAATGGTCTATTAAGGAAACTAAGAGATACAAAAAAGTTCTTCATACGATAGTCTTTTCAAGAGTTCCTGGAGCAGAAGTGGGAAAATCTCAAAAGAGATTAAATACACACAGCCAGAAGGAGCTGTGAAAGTTCTCTGCTTTCTTAAAAAACTAACAGTAAAGTTAATGAGGTGACTTCTGCACCGTGTGGATTTTTACATTGCTAGTACAGGAAGGACAAGCTCAGAAAATAGCTAAATGCAAGGAGAGTCAGGCTGAAGATAAATGTCCTCACTGAGTACTCTGCAAGGCCTGGTAATGCTCCATTGCCATCATCCTGTGCTGTTCACCACCATGACTCTCAGGTTTCAGCACACCTCAGACAAAACGGATAGGGAAAACAAGGAGATCAAGGGAGACAGGCTGAAAGACAGAAGTGCCCACTATTGCTCCTATTCAGGGAGTGAATTTCTGTACACTTGTTGGGAAACTTCTCTTACATAATTTATCAGATCCTTGGTGCACCTAGAGGGACCATGGTGCAATATAGGAAACCCAAAGGTCACGTATATGTTCCACTTTACTAGTCATGTGTTACTAGGATAATATATTCTTCAGATTTATTAATTTTCCTATTGAAAACTGGTATATCTACTGAATATTATTTCTTTCTTCATACAGTGCCAGAAACATGATTAGAGATAATGAGGGAAAAGTGAATTGTAGTTGTTTGAAAAATTTCCATTAAACTATTTGATTCCAATTCCAGCTGTTCAGTATTAGACAGCTTTCCTGCAATAAATCATCTTTTCTGACAGGAATGTGGTTTCTTTTGCTGGTCCTTGTCTAGGCCCCTAATTCCAGAGTCCTGTTCTGAGCAGCCAAGCAGTCATGCTGCCTCCAGGCTGTGGGCTTCAGGACTGTGATGATGCTTCAGGACTGAGACACTACTGCTAGTAGCTCTGAGTGCTTTTATGAAGAGTTTTAGATCTGGGGAATTTGAATTTAAATTAAATCATAATTGTGTACATTTTGAGCAGTGAGCAAATCTATCTTTCCTATTTCACATCTAACCACTAACTCTTTTTCCATGTTTCTTGTACTTTTTTTCTTTTTTAAAATTATTTTTAATAAGTTTTCTTCTTTTCACAGCTGTAACGATTCAGGTCTTCCCCTCAGTGAGCGTCTCTCACAGGCTCTGATTTTTTCTCTCTGTAGGTAGTACTGGGAAGAATCCAATTAAAGTCTTTCTAAGTCCTCTGAGGAACATTCCTTGCTTTCAGTGATTAAGACTGCCTCTGTAAATTTGCCCACTTAATACAGTCCAAGTTTTGATGATATGAACTTTGTACCCTAGGTTTTAAAAGGTTTCTTAGTCTTTCTTTTTATAGTTACTAATGTGATTGTAAGAAATATTCCAGTGTCTCAGAACTGCCTGTTAAGCCAGATTCTTTTCTCTTTGAAAGTGAAGCAGTTAATCCTACCAGTAAAAGAAGGTTAAAACAAAGGTATATTGAAGTCTATAAAGCAGTGTAGGGCCCCTGCAAAATTTCTTATTAACAATTTCAAGCTATTGTACAGGTAAATTACTTTTCTGTTTACAGGAACACTGCAGTCTGTTTGCAGGAGCATTTCAGTAAGACATAGAACTTCCACAGAAATTATGTGGGAAACACAGTATGTATTTTGTGAGGAAATAGTTAATAGATATTTTAGAACATTTGGCAGTTATCATACTGATCATCATTAGTACAAGTGAATAATCTTGACTCAGAAACATCCTTCAGAAAATACTCTCTAATCTGCCAGGGTGGCAGATTAAGTAAATGGCAAAGAAACTGAGGATGCAGTTGCATCTCATGTTATTCAGGAGATGGAAATTATATTCTCAGATTTCCCATAAAGATAGGCTGCAACAGGGTGGAAGCCCAAAAACCTCCTGGGCATCAAGGGCCCAAGTCTGCTGCGTGTTCATGCAGTCAGACCTGGGCTAGGTGGTGATTACTATTATTAGGTCTTACTATAAGATGATCTTGATTATTTCTAATGCTAAATGGAAAATTTCTTGTGGAATGGAAAGTTTCTTGTTGGAAGAGACTGACATTGATGAAGAGGTTAAAGGGAGAGCAGCATAAAATCTGTGGCTGAGTTGTGATGGAGGTGATAACTGTTGTGTTCCAGTCATGCAACTTCTAACAGTACTATGCCTTTGACAAGACTGGAATTTTATAATGGACTTTCCTATGGAAATAGAACTGTGGGGTAACTCTTTCATTCTGTGTTATTAATTTCATTTCAAATATTCAAAAAAAGTATATAGTGGCAGAAAATCTGCAAATAAAGTATGGGTATTTGACAGTGGACTAAAAACTACTAAAGAATAGCAACTAAGGGATTACTATTGTATTGCCACCTAATTCAAGTTAATCTAGAACAACATGCAATCTAGAGATGTTACTTTCAGGAAACTTTAGGATTTTTTTCTCTGACAAAAATAACAACTCTTTAGATTTGCTAAATGGACAGACAATCTCAGTCAAAGAATATTACCTTGAGCAGCACCATAGCATTCACATATTTGGATATGCTTTGGGTTATCCTGATACTTTGGGATTTAAATGTTGAATTTTCTTTATAAAAATTTGATATTTATTTAGCACAGGTAACATATAAGTAGTTCACCTATTAGCTAGAGTTCATATGGATTAAAACAATATAGTTTTTGGTTTTGACAATATTCCTGTTGTCATATGTTGATTGATTGGATGACTTAGATGTTAAGGAACCATGTCTCATACACAACTAAAATAAGTGTCAGCTCCCCACAAATGTGGGGATTCATGCTCAAAATTAATTACATCTGGGAAGCAAAGATGCAAGTGAGTCTGAAGTGAACATAAGAACTCAGAGATAGGAAAGAAACAATGAAAGCAGGTTCCTTTCTTATGCAGGCTGCATCTTTAGACTGTGAATATTCTCTCATTTTGATTTAAAGCTATCCTAAGATTTTTACAAACCCTTTCGTGCTGAGGGTGAAAATGCACAATACTGAATATATTAAGAAAACCAAATTCTGTATACAGCAAGTCAGCATACACTGCCCATGTGGTGTTGGTATTCATCAGTCTGAAATATTTGATTTCACACCTGTAAGCACCAGTAATTGTTCCCAGTGCTGCCTTTCAAACCAGGTTTTGTATAGCCAGTATATAAGATGGCAGAATTTCAAATAAAGGAGATTATATTCTGCATTCTCTTGTTCCTCCTTAAAAAGAAACTTTGATATAATGCTTTGATGACTAGAACCTTCCAGGAGGAGGACATGGGGCACTAGTGAATAGAAAATCCCTTTTCCTGTGAGAGCTGCAAGGTCATAGGCAGAGATAGGGTTTTGGTTTTTTTTTTTAACAATGGACTTGAAAATATAATCTATTCAGTGGTATATTTACTATAGTTTTATTTAAATTTCTGAATATTCAAAATTAGACACAACTCCTGGTGGAGAGGTGCTTTGGAGCCGGCTGTGTCTTCCTCTATCTGAAGCTGGAGAAGCCCTCTGCAAGAGTGAAAACATATGGGGTGGGATAAACATGAGGGCACTGTTCTTGTGTAAGTCAGGCACAGTCAGGCCAGCAGTGGAAGCTGCAGTGTGCAGTTACCTGTGATCCACCACTCTCTTAAGGGGAAAAAAGAGATTTGGCTGCTGACTACAACAGGGCTGAGCAGATGATATTTGGTACAACAGTGCAAGGGGTATATGTGTAAAAGCTGCTCAAGTAGAGGTAATATCCTTTAACTATAAGATGAAGGACACATTTCTATATTTAAATTATTTAGCAGGCTCATCACAGACAGTTCCACACACATCACTTTTGTATCCATGTCAACAGAGACACACTTTTGTGAAACATGATCTCCTTCAGTCCTGGCTCTGACTTGGAATCTGTGTTCACAAGAAACAATGTTCAAGGTGTGCTGATGATGGAATTGAAATCTCATCTTTGTCACAGTAAAGATTTCCATTCAAAATAAAAGAAGAACGTCTGTTTCTGTGGTGATCTTTACCCTAACACCTACAGAACTAAAATAAATGGTTTGGACAGAGCTTCATAATTTCTGTTAATGTAATCTCATAGGCCTGAATGTTAAAATAGATATCTTTCTTAGACATCTAACTGGATTAAAACCCAGACGTTGAAATAAACCCACTGGCACTCAGCACCACTCTGGAACTTCACTGCACAGTGTCTGTGAGCTACAACTGTAATTCATGGGCAGGGAAAAATAGGAAAGGAAGAAAATGATCTCAAGAGTTAAATTATATTTGCAGGAGAAGCTATGCAACACAGAAAAAAATGAGGCAAACACAGTAGCCTCAATGTTTAGAGTGCATATTGCTCAGTATTCTACAGGTAAATATTTTCTGTATAGGATGAATCAAAATACAGTCTTAAGGCATGAGCATGTCAGAGACTGTTGCCTGCTTAAAAAGGAGTCTAAAGGAGAGGACAACATTTCCCACATATCTATATAGATGTATAATCCCGTTGATGGAGAAGCAGGGAGAATGAACATTAATTTTATTCTGCAGTGTTTTATAGGCTGAAATCTTGAACTGACTGTTCTGACCAGATAAGGAATCATGTCACAGTTCAGAAATCTTGGCTGAGGTTCAGTAAAAACCTTGTAGCTGAACCTTCTCATCTGCCCTTGCTTGTCAGATTCCTCTCTGACAAGCAGCAAAGAGCTGTCACCAGCTCTGGGCTGGCCAACTGCTCCCATTCAGAAACTGAGTTTAAATGCCATAAAAGCTGTCTCTGGGGGTCTTCCCAGGCTCTGTTCCAGGTAAAAGCTTTTATGTCTTCTTCCATCAGTACATATTATGGTAGGAAAATCAGGTTATATTCCTCTCTTGTGGAGATGAAGGGAATGACAGTTTAGTTGCTCTGACTGCAAGCCAGATGGGTCAAATGACACATAAAACAGGAGACTATAAGAAGTACCTCTCCAATGGTAATTTTTAATATTTTGAAAAGTAAGAATATATTTATTTAACTTTTTTTTCTTCGTAAGCTATCAATTACAGACTATTTGTTCCTATTAATGTTAGCAGAGAGTTAGTAAAGATAATTTCCATCTCTCACTAGAGATGGAAATAATTTTCTTCACAATCAGATTTACCGTATTACATCAATACCATATTACAAATCCTGTAATATACAGCTAGTAGATAGCTATTGTGGATACCTACTTATTACATAGTGGGTATTTTGGACCTCTCAACCCAAGCATGTCCACAGGCAAGAAGAAACCATTTGCCTAGGTGCAAGTCCCATTCGATATTTCCATATTATACCTATTGCATATGGCTACAATAGTTAAAAAAGAAACATAGTACTAAGAAAAAAAGTTATTTTAAAATATTACACTTCTAAATTGGTTGGGATTGCTCAAAGATAGTTTTGAGATTGATTTTAGATCCCAGAACAAGTTTGTTATGTGATGGCATATTTTGAGGCTGAAAGAGAACTGAGGTCCCATATGTCCTGGTCTATTTTTCTCCCTGAAACACACATAGTACTTATTCACTGTGTCTTAATCCTTGTGGTCTCTATGACACATTCTTCATCAGAGTCAATTTATATAGCATTTCTCAGTTTAAAAAAAATAGACCTTATTCCTTGCATAGATAAGAATAGAATAAAAAACAAGGAAGGAGCTGAGTTATTTGTATGTGTAACTTAGTTGCATACTGACATTACTACCCTCAAAACTTTTGAACCCTTTTCAAAGTTGGACAAGTAGTCTTTGTGCTTGTCTTGAGCTTACCTTTTGTTGGTAAGGTATTATCACCTTTTAGATTCTTTTATCAAGATACTACTTTTAGTTCTTAGACTGCATTAGCTCTGTTCCAGCAGTGAGCTGGGGGAACAGAAATCATCCCATTCCCCACTCCTTTTCTTTCTTTTTTTTTTCCTCTTCATTCTCACTTAAATCTTCAGGTGTCATTTGTAGTACAGATGATAATAGAAATTTAACTATTCTTGACCAGTCTGCTACACAGCAATGCCAGCTTATAGCTACATATATGTGTGGGTTTTAAACTGAATCCTTTAAGAAAACAAGAAATACTAGAATTAAGTGCTATACAAATAGTATATGAAAAAGTAATGCCTACTTCTCTTCTGTCGGTGTTTTTTACCACTTTGACAAACCAAGCAGGAAAAACAGTCCATAAAAATTGTACAGAGATGAGGAAAATGAGAGATGTTAGAAGGGAATAGTAAAGAAAAGATTAAAACTTCCTTGATTTAAAGCAGTAATTGGAGTGTGCAACACCATAAAAATAAAATAATAATTTCAAAAAAACCCCAAAATGAAAGAATCCCACAGATGGTCTCATTTTCTTCCACAAGTAAAGATTTGTGGGGGAAAAGGGTTAAAAAGATTACTTTTTGCACCCTTTTATAACAAAATAACATGGAAACAGTTACTGAAACTGAAAGATATGTTTAAAAGGAACTACTTTATATCATTGCATAATAAAGCCATAAAACTCACTGTAATAACACCATTACAGATACAATTTTATGGACCTGTGTGTATTGTTATCTGTATTTTTTTTTTAATTAAGAGTCTTTCTTTTCCAAATAAAGAGCAGCGATCATACTTTAGGACACAAATCAAACTCTGATGAATGAGACTTAGAAGCTCTCCTCCTCTACTAGTTGTGCCAGATAATTTTATTCTTGGGTTTCTGCATTTTTTGCTGTTCCCAGTATGGTGGTTACAATGCATTTTTGATCAAAATTCCATTAACTTTTCTGATGGACACACTTCATTTTAACTATGCAAGAAATGTTTAGGCGGAGCAGGATAAGTTTACCTGTAAACACTGCTGAATATTTGATGAGATCGAGAATTGAAATGAGCTTGATATCTTACACTGAAGACCTCAAAACTGTGCTGAATGGGAAAATAGCACAATAACGATTGAATGTCATTTATTATTTGCAATTTTCCAGTCTGTTTCTCTGTGCAGAAACCAAACAAAATCAAACTCTAATCAAAAGCTGATGCAGAGACTAGAAGCAATCATTTTTCCATTGCGCTCAACAGACTAGCTAAAGAAAACAAATCTTGATTTCTGAATTAATCATGACCCTCAGCATTTGGTTCAGAGTGCACAGTGAAATGATGCATGCTGTGATATTGAAGAAGGAAAATGATTGCTGTATGAGCACCATTGCAACACTGTGTGATCACCAGGGTGATGCTTCTGAACCTACATCATTCTTTTAGAATAAACATACCACGTTACCACCATTTCTGATAGGCCCAGCCTTGGCCAGTGACAGGTCCACCTTGGACCTGTCTGGCATTGGCTCTGATGGACATGGAGGAAGCTTCTGGCAACTTCACACACAAACCACCCCTGTAGCCCCCACTGCTACCAAAACCTGGCCATGCAGACCTAATACAGACTTGAGACATCCTTTAGCCAGAATATATGGCCCAAGAAAAACTGCACATATTGGGTGCAGCAGTAAGACTGAGGCTGTCACCAGGTTAAAAACTTTTTATGTTGTTTTTGTCTTGTGTCACTTAATGAAGAAGGTAGAAGCTTTCATCACAAACTGATTTAGGGACTTAGGAGCATGTATGTCCCAAATCAGCCTAACCTAGTAATTCTAATGTCTCTTACCAAAGAATGATCACTAGAGCTTTTTAAATGTGGGCAATAGCTCTAAGTACCATAACTTGGAGCTCCTCTCCCAGATCCCTTTCCAGTTGTCATGGGTTACAGTACAAAATGTAATCAAAAGTGTGTTATTCTATCACCATCTGCTGGAACTGGAATGAGGGGAAGTGATGCAATCTTGTGTTGATAAGCCAACTGATAAGAAATCAGCAGGACAATTTCCTTATTTCTCCCACGACCCATCCTCCCTCTAGGGAGGGGTTTTCTGCTGATGGGCCATTGAGTCCACTGATAAGCTTANTGACCAACAGGCTATCAGGTTGTATTCTGACTTTGTCCGTAGCTTTCTTTCTTTTCTTCCTATTTCCTAATAAATTGTATTTCTGACTTGGAGTTTCTCACTGGTTTTGTTCTCAAACCAGTACACAGTGAACAAGATAAAAATCAATGGCTCCAAGGAGGACCTCTGTCTTCACAGGAAAAGTTCAAGGGCATAAAGGGCATAAATGTTTAGGTAGTAGGATGATACTAAAACATATTAACATAACATATATTACAGTAAAAATGGCAATGAAGATTGACGTTTTAAGGGTGTAATTATAAGAATGGGAGTTTAGCCAGTGTAGAAACTGAGTTAATGCTCTTCTTTCATTGAAATATAATGAGATTTATAATATTTGAAGGAGTTCCTATCTGTTATGACAAGTGTTATGTGTGAGGTTGAAATGTTTACTTCCAGGCTAACAGTTCTTTATTGAAACCTTTATCCTCTTCTCATCTTCTTGATGTTACAAGCTGGCAGAGGGCAGGAATTTGGTGTCTGAACTATTTTTTAAATTTTATCAGTAGAGAGTAATCCTTCTTGAGTTTCAGTGGGTGTTTAGGTTTTGCCCTGGAGATTTACTGGAGAAATGCATTAATATAAATTGTGTATGTGTTTGAAAAAAGCTTCCAAAGACCAAACAGATGTTTTTATTTATCCAGGGAATCGCCCAGATAAGGATAGAATTGCATTAACTACGGTTAAGTTTAGCATGTATAGGATTCCATTTCTCTGGGGAGACTTCCCAATTGTGAACAAAAAAACTTTGCAGCACGTTTTAACTGGGCTCCAGCTCTATATCTCTCGAGCAGGTATTCTTTCTTTTTTTAGGTCCTACTAGGTTCATCAACACTCTGTGCATATTCTGGTATCTCTTTCTGTGTTTTCTGTGCCATCTCTCTCCACAGAAATGATGAATAAAATTGTAATAACTCATAATGGGCTTGTACCCATAATGAAACTGAGCAGAGAGGAGAGGACTTTGCATCTTTCTTATTTTCTTGAAAGACTTTCTTTTGGTCCCTTGAACACAGTGGGATTTCCTCTGATGCATAAACATTAGTATAGCTTAACTGAAATTAATTTTCTCTAATTTCTTGCCCAAAGACTTTAAAAAGGAAATAAAATAAACGCCCGAAAAACAGAACAAAACAAAACAAAAAACAACAACAACAAAAAAATCAAAACAAACCCTAATATAGAACATTTACAATTCTACACATAAGTTTTACTTTCATCTAGGCTTTAAAGTTCCTGCCCTGTGGAACTTCAGGTCACCAGGAGGTCAATGCAAGCCATTTGGAGTGACTGAATGTGTCAGACTCCTGGAGTGAGTTGAGCTGTGCTGCTTCCTGCAGCCTGTGTGTCTTGAAGGAATCCCACGTCTCAGGGAGCTGTGAGGGTTGTGACGTGTGCAATGCGATGCAACATGCAAGTATTGCACTATCAGCTAAGCATATTTGCTATTTCTCCCATTGGAATGGATGTAATTGGAGATGTTTGGCTTTGTTTCCATGTCTGCCGTTATGAAAACTAGCCTTCGTAAATTTTAACATTTTTTGGTTCTTCTAAATTTTTTCGTTAATACTTGCATCCCCTCCTCAACTCTTTCTTCTTGATCATGTTCTGCCCTGTAATAGAGGAGGATTTTTCTTGTCTTCACCTGTTAAGCACCTGCCACCTTTGCGTGCAGATATCCTTTCAAACAGACTCAATCATTTTCATCTTTACAAACCTTTGTTCTCTGAATTGCTGCTGTGTGCTTTTGCTCTGCAGGACTCGCTGTTCCCGAGGGTGAGCACAGTGACATGTACCATTATTATCATATGTAGCAGTTCATGAGGCTAGATTTGAATGAAAATCAGAACTTGGAGGGTACCTGTATAGTCAATGAAAATCACACCAACAGCGGGTTATAGCTGAGAAAAAAGCCAACAGAAACAACTGACCAAACAAAATCCCCAAACAGTCATGTAGGGTGGGTATTGGTATGAGCATGCTTACCTCTGACACTTAGTATTATGTCTTGATTAAAGAACCAGCTACTTGTAGAGGGAAAAAAATCAGTGGGTATGTATTAAAGTTCATGAACTTCATCATGCTTTCACCAGCTGCCCTTTGAGCTATTTATTTCAGATTAGATGGCAGTGGTAAAGGTCAAAAATGTTTGATAATCAACTTCAGCAATTAAAATCTTTGTTTTGATCTTGAGGGAGAAAGAAAAATCCTTTTTTTATTCTCCCTTGCTCAAAGCAGAGTTGCACCTTAAAAGTCCAGAATAGTTTGTATACTGGTTTCCCATCTTATTTGCCACTCAGCTGGGTACAAAACTTTTTTCTTTGATGGAGCAAAATGTAGAAATAAGCTTGACAACTGACACTGCACATCTACAAAACTAATGCTCATCTTCTGTTGTGCTGCTTTCAGCACTCTCTCTACAGCTTCCTTCTCTTTGTTTTATGCCAGTACCTTGCAGTCTTTCTGCTTTTCCAATTCTAAAACTTTTTTTGATCCTCAGCTGGAAGCAGGCCTTGTGAAATCTTCACCTGTGAGGAGAGAAGTTGGGAATCTAGATGTAAACTCTCTGGACTAAATTCAGAATACAGGATGTAAACTAAATCTAAATAAATATTATGGGTTGGTTGGTTGGTTGGTTGTTTTTTCTCTTAAACTGTACAAACATATAATTTTAGATTTGGGTTTTTTTCTAATGAAAAAAATTTATGTTTGTGTAATTCTACAGTAATTTATAGATACTAGCTATATAGTATGTCACCTTAACAATGAGAGATATTGCTTAGTATATTTAGGGATTGTTTTCCAATCTCCAAAAAAAACACTATCCCTCACACTCCCCCCAGGTGACCTCAGGAACACGTAGAACTGACAAAGAAATGCTGTAGTGATGAACAATTTGGGTGATGGAGCAAAATGTGTAAACAAACAACAATTACTATAAAAGTACTTAAATATTTATTTTCTGTAGTATAGCATCCTTTTTCTCTTGGTTACCTCTTCTTTCTTACAAAATATCAAGAAAGTGTTGAGTGATTGCTGGCAGTAGTGATGTTGTCATGCCTCAGTTAATTTTATTTCTTGCCCATTTCCTAATTTAGAACTTAATAAACTGAAATCCCACCAGGAATATTTACTCTGAAGCTTGTGACCTCCAATATGTGGAGTCTGCTCCTTATCTCAAAGGACAAAATCTTTTTACCAATCATTTTTCATGATTTAAACACCGTAACCTTCCTCATTTCATGGCTAAAAATAAGAAAAAAAAAAAAAAAGAAGAAGAAGAAGAAGAAAAGACAAGAGCTTACATTCAGCATGAATGTATTTATTCGCTTTTTATCATATTTTCATAAATACCCAGGTATCTTCAAAAGGTCTACTGGCATTCAGTCCTAGTTCTCAAGGCTATATAGGATAGCTTGGGTCTAAAGTGGACTAGTTTGAAATGGTAGTTTTTCACCATACAGGCTTTACACATTTACAGTAACAATTTCAGACACAAAGCTAATAAAATATTTTAGTAAATTTCTGTTTGGAATTCTGCCAGTCTGGTAGCACGGTACATTATGATGCAAACACAGCTTTTAATTTGCCTCTACATTCATGCTAGAATAGGTGATATAGAACCAGGTTTAATTGCTGAATGTCATTGACAGCTCTTTCCTGAAGCTGAAGGAGGAATTAATTGTCTCTCTTTGTTACTTCTTGCTGTCTAAGCATATCCTCAGGAATGCAAACAGGTTAAAGAAACTGTGCTGTTGTGCATGTGTTTTTCTTCCTTCATTTAGCTCCTGTCTGACTTTTGTTTCTGCTTCTGGTCCTTGAGATATGGAACATTCTTGGGATGATAAACAGATTTTCCCCAACCTGTACTTTTCTTGAGTGTGTCTTTTGCTGTACTGATATAAAGTGTGTTAAGTATCTGTGGGAGGGAAAGCAGCTTCATTTATCTCTTGGAATGAATTCATTGACTTGCCTCTAAGAAGCAGGCCAGGAGGAATACCGAGAAGCGGCAGAAATGCAACAAACTTGATGTATTGCTGAACAGTAACTATTAGCTAGCAGTATAGTGAAATACTTTATAATTTCCTGTTAGGAGAAGACTTTTGAAATGAAAGGGTTTTTTTGTATCATTATGTCAAACAGCCATAGGTGGATTTCTTTTTTTCTAATTCAGTACTTCATCAATTGCTTCTTAATACTTTTAATATTTTCTACCTCAGTGATGTCTTATATTTGCTGTTTAATCTGCGAAACACTGCGGTTTTAACTGAAGAAGTAAAAACCATGGCTAGAGAGACAATATTTAGTTATTAGTCTCAAAATAATTTGTTATGCAAACACAGGCTTTTTAGTATTCCAAGATTTAATGATGTCAGTAGACAGCATTTCTCTTTATGAAGTTATACTGATCTCCTCTCTCCTTTTTGACAAGTGTGCTATTTCACGTTATGTTTACAAGTATCTTTTCATTTACAGCTAAACAGACAAAGTTTTTTCTGCATTCACAAGGCAGTGACTCTCTAGTGGTCACTGAAAGTGATCATAATTAATATTTTCTATTTGCCTAAGCAAGAAGATTTGAACTCCATAACAATTTATTATAGACACATGAGAATCTACTTGCTTAAAGTCTTAAAGGTAAGACAGGTGGGATGATGCTTTGTACATTAATCTTTATATTCAGTCTTCCCACCTGTTAACATTCCATATTGAAAAGAATTTTAGAACTAGATGAGAACTGAGTATTTGTTTAAACAGAGATCTTACAGCCAGAAATCGCAGGATATTTGAAATACTAGTAATAGTCACCTGTGGTGACTGTGTTGACAGGTTAAATGTTGATTGACCTCAGGGTAATGATGCAATTAATGTCATTCATAAGTGCTTTCCCTGCAAATAGTCCTGAAAGAGAGGAGGTAAAAGATGAGGAAACAGCTGAGACCTCTCTCGAGAGTACCAAGGTCTGCAGGGGGATGCAGAGGTGTACTGCAGCAGAGTGTGTGACAGCATGTGTTAAAGCACTTGCTTGTCTTATTTTAAGAGATAAGCTCCTGCTACAGCTTTGCTTCAAGTTTTTTAAATGTGCATGACTCTTGTGAAATTTGTTATTTGGTTTCTTCTAAACTGGGTAGCCAGTGAAGATGCAATTTTTTTATGCATTTCTGGGAAGAGATGGAGTGGGGAGAGAGAAAAAGTATAGGAATGCGACAGTCTGAATGCCCTCTCATGTTAGTTTAACCTGGTTGTAAACAGTATTAAACTCCACTGATTTTATGGTTAATATACATCTGGAAAATGAGGTCTTCATGTCTTTTTTTATGTATGAATGAGTTCTTGTATTTTTGAGAGTGGAGGAGCAATAATTTTTGCTGATAATTGAGTTTTGTGTCATAAGCTCTATCCAGACGCTACTGAGTAAAAGAAAGTGGGAACAGTAAAAGTGTAGACAGACTACAAGTTCCCAGAGTTGAAGCATATTTTGGATCCAGATAGGATCATTGAACCCAACTCTTAGCCCTGCACAGGCCATCCCCAAGAGTCACACCATGTGTCTCGTCTGCAACTTCAGAGCTAACAGATGTAATTTGGAATGTTTTGTCTGTTATGCTGTGAGAAAAGAAAAAAAAGGCAAAAATGCAACAGAATTAATAATGTTATCTATGATGCTTAAGTAAATAAGGAATGTTAAGTAGGATTTGTAGCAACTGAAGTCCAAGAAGAAATTGATTGGGATGGTATTTAGCATGTGGCAAATGAAATATCTTATAAATTTAAATTACTCTTCACACAGAAGCACAACTGTGAACACAGAGAAATGAAGGAAAACAAAGATCTCCTTTGAAAAAAAAAAAAAAGAGAAAATATTAAATTAACCTCCCTTAGGTTCTTTTTGTGTTTATTTAGAAATTCAATTAGATCCTTTGGAAAATATCTGGATCTGTTGGCTGAGAATTGCTGGGAAAGGTAGACATGAATTTTTCTCAAGTGTTAAATTGATAGATGTGTTCTGGTTGCTGACAAACACCTGTGAGAATAATACATATTTCATTGGGGATGGGAGGAAAGCTAGAAGGAAGGGAAATATGTATAAAATACCCAGAACTAAAAGGTTTATAGTACTTTGATGTGTCTTCTTCAGATTGTGTTATGGCTTGCTCATCTTTTGGAAATGCGAGGGTCTAGTAAAAGCAAATTTGTGTAGTTTTAAAATTATATACAGCTGAAAGATAACTGTTGAGCATATAAATATGCTGATGAAATCCTGATGAAAGAAACTGGAACATGCAAAGAATCAAAATGAACCATGAGTGAGCTTCAATAAAAAAGAAGAAAAATCAGACTTAGTTTTTAGTCTGGATAAACACAGAAGAAATGTGTGCTTAGTCCTCACATATCACAGAATTCCTCAGTTGCCTCCAAAGGAATTGAAGACTTTTGTACCTTGTTAGATTGTCCAGTCATCATACCACGAGACACAGTCATTCACAATATGGATTTTAGTTCTGCTGATTACAGAACTTCTCAAGTATTTTATCCAGAGGCTTGTGCCAGACTGTGCCCAGAAGATTCCCCAACCTTTTTCAAACTTAAGTTCTTGCTCTCAAAAGCATGTAATTTACTGCATATCAATCCAGTGTGAATTCTGCTAGGCAGAGCTTTTTCCAATAAAACAGAGCTCTTTCCCCTTCTTGGAAACAGGCCTTGTTCTGAAACAAAATTTTAGGAATAACTAAAAAGACGCTGAATAGATCTGAACACTTTAACTTTTGTAGAATAGCTTGCTGTCTTTTTCCCTTCCTGATTATAACCAGACTAACCTTTGGGGGAAAGACTCTGAACATCCAGGGAACTTGCATAAAGAATACTGAAAAGGTCACCTTTTGTGTAATGCTGAATTGTGTAATTCTAAGGATGCAGATCACAGAATGGCATTCACATTGGCTCCTCATAAGAACTGTTTTCCATCCGTTTTGGAGAAAATAATCCTCCCTAAGGTATTTTTCATTTTTTCTCTTCTTTTTCACTCTCCAACATACGTGTTAGTTTGGCGTGCACAGTTTTAGAGTTGTGCCTCATGCGGCGGCAACCTCAAGCTTGAACAATGAAATTGTGTTTTTTCTTTATTGAGTATATACCTTGTCCTATTACTGTGAGCTAGGATGAGACATTCAGTTATTAGCAGGTCACAAACAGGCACATAATAGCCAGTGTACACTAATGAAGTGTGATTCTTACATCAGCTAAAATAAATTTTTTGTCTTACCATATTGTTTAGTTGGACATTTCTATAAAAACAATAGAAAAGTCAGAAAATTTTCAAGAGTTCAACAGCTGGTATAATGTTTTGTTTTCTTCAGACCTCCTGACAAGGAATAATTATATAGAAGGGACAATGCAGGTTCAAACCATTGAACCAGTTCGAGTTTTGCCGGAGTGAAGTGAACCCACCACAGCCATGCTGTTAATGAGGCAGTGGATGGTGTAGGTGTGTTTCCAGGAAAAGTAACATCTGAAAATCAAAAGGTTTTGGAGTTCACTTAAGCATTTATGTCTCAATCTCTTTGATCAAGAAATCTGACTCAAAAATCTCAGAATAAAATATTTTCTCTTGAGATATCCAGTGATCTTTAGAGGCTATGAAAGGAGCTACCCTTCCTGCATTTTTAAGGCTTGGGAGCTCTGAAGTAGGCAGAACTATGTTGGGTTTGGGAAAAGTACAGGGTAGCAGTAATACTGTTCCCTCCAGTAAACTTCAAAATGTTCTACAATTAAACTTCAGGAAAATGAAATGTTCCTGGAAAAGTAAACCAGGAAAAGCGCTGATTTTGTGTTAGCAAATAGTTGTATTCTATCCATCTTGGGTTTAGCAAATCAGAATTGACACATAAAATTATGAAATCTATTGATTCTAAGAGGCCTGGTATATTAAAAATCTGGGAAATGATGTATATTTCTTTTATGTATGATATTATTGAGCATTATTCTTGTCATGAGTGTCAATAAATTTTCTAGCCTTGGATCAACCATGCCTATAACTGTTAAATATTGAGATGACAATTTTGTTCTTGGACTAGGTGTTAGAAAAGATATGGCTGAAGGACAGGGCAAGAACCAAAGTCTGGATGTTGGAGAACACTTATTCCAAGAAGAAACATGTCAAAACATGGTTGTTGGGCATCTAGTGATGAGTGATTTTTTCTAACAACACGTATGTATATTGAGGGGAAATTTCAGTGCGACTGAATATTTAAGACTTCAAAAGCCTTTAATAGTTCTTTAATTCAGCCATTTTCACATGCTCACTAATTTCACCTTAAATCCTGCTTTTCTGAGCGGAACAATACTGTTTCTAAGCAGACCTGGAAAAGCTCAAAAGCACAAACAAAAAGCACGCACACTCAACTCAAAGGATCAGTCATCTCTGCTTCTCAAGTAGAGAAATCTACATTTGCTTTTGGAAAGAAATCTTAGAGCTGGGAAAGAAAGAGAGTGAGCTTGCTTTTCAGGGGAAAACGTTTCTTTTCTTGTTATACTTCTGTACTCACAACACCTAATGTGTGCACATCTAAGCCAAACAATTGTAATCCTGTAAATAGAGCAATGTCTGCTTCCAAGCTACTTGCAATTGTTTCTTTGTTTGTTTTTCACATTTCTTATTCTGTTGAGAACCTTACTAACTACTTTGAATGTTCTTGGTGTTAGTAATGGGACAGTATATATTTTAATTACCAGAGTTTCTACAAAATTTATCTCTTGACTTTCATGTCCTTGTGACACTCTGAGAAGCGGCTTTTGCTGTCCAAATCCTACAGTGTGTCCAAGCATTGCAGTTCCTTTCATCATAATATAATGTTGTTTTACCCTTTTTGGACTTAATGACTCTTATTATATGTCTGAAATATGTAACTAATTATGCACTGGAAACAGTACCTCTGTTTTTCTTGTGCAGCTGTATAAATCAAGGTTACAGGCAGATATTTTGGTTTTTATTATGTTATTCTCTTCTGTTAATATTGTTGTGATGGAACGCAAAACTAGCACAACTGTGAACAATAACAGTGGTAAAAAACCTTTTTGTCCTCTCCTTGACCCTTTAGGTGAAATAAGGTTACTCTCACAAGAATGCTTTTTGTAATTGTCAAACTACTGCATCATTTCTATATGTCCAAGATCCTATTTTTAGGCATACATTATTGCTTAAATTGCTTAGCTCAAGGTAAAATAAAAACTCTGGATGCTTTATGACCTTCTATCAAGAAAAAAAAATTTTTTTTGCAGTCATGTGTTCACACTTTAGAAAAGAAATAAAATGGAAAGCACAAGAGACCAGAAAACTAGTAAAAATTCAAATCTCAACATTTTTTCTGTGAGTATAAAGTAATGAAAGGAGGAATGGCAATAATAAGAGAAGGAAAAATATTAATTTTTGAAGCCAAGACATTTGCTACTACATTCACTCCGAATTCCTTTATTTTAGTTATTGCTAAGTTTTGTATCCAGTCACATTGTTGTCTGATTCGATGTATGGTGTTAAAGAACTTCTGCTGTGCATGAATATTTTGTGTTAAAGCTTAAAATTTCCCAACCATGCACCTTATTAGAAATTCAGATTATTTCTACATAATTTACTATGCATATCATTCTGCACTTTTCAATAACATTACCAGGTTGCAGGTTTACCTGCAATATTTTTTACCATTGCAAATATTTTTGTGATTAAAGCTACAATTTGCTAAACATTTTTTATGATCTGAACACTTAGATGTCCAGATTCTTGTCTTAAACAGCCTACATATGTTTTCACATTTTCTTTAAGTTGTAAAATATTTTAAAATGAAGCAATGACTTAGACATGTCATTTATTTGGGAAAATTAATTCTAAGTTAATGGGTTATATGTCATTATAATGATGCCAAATAAGAACTTGTTTCTCTCTCACCACCCCATAAATACATCCTTCAAAAAAAATTTTTTCCATATTCCTTGCTATGCAAAAATAATAAATTTTATTTCTATAACATCCTACAGTGGGGATCAGCACAGAGTAGATGACATGACAACACAGGAAAAAGTTCATGTGTATGTGTAGTGGCTTGGTTCTCAGTATTATTTTGCCAAAAAAGGGACAGAAGCAGCAGATATAACAGCCTTTATCTTAATTTAAGCAGAATATAAAAAAAAATCACTTCTTTCAATTGCATTGTTTTCAACTGACTATACATGTGTTGAACCATTTATTGTGTTCTGAATTAAAAAGTGTAGTTTTGGCACGGCCAGCTAAGTATGGTCAATAGCAGTGCTGAATCCTCCAAAAGGATAACAAAATGCTAAATTCAAAAGATGAATTGAAGTGTGTCATAATTAAAAATGGCTTTTTTTTGACATTCTTGAACACTTCAGAATGAGACAAAAAAGGGTAATTAACAGAGCATGTGTTCTTGTCTCTTTAAACAAGAGAGTGCATATAATAATATAATATAATATATATTAAATAGTATTTTTGTTAGACTTCTGCATTTCAAGAGAAGACAGAATTCTTTGGTTGAAGGCTAGACATCCTTCCAGCAGATCACTGATATGCATTTAGTTTGTCTGCAATAGCAGGAAGTGTTTCTTAATGTTTAGATTTAAAGTGAGATGAACAGCTTCTACAGGATGAAGTTGAGGCCATGCTCTTAAAGGAATAAATCTGTTCGTTCTGGGCTGGGATATGGAGCTTTGGAGTGTCCTATCCAACCCTAACCATGCAGTTACGATTCCTTAGCTTATGTTTACTGCTGGTAAAACAGCTGGGTGATCAACTGGTGATAGTCTGTCAAAGAAGGGGGAAAGCACACACACAATGCTGTCTGTCACTCTGCATTCCTGTGCTTTTACACAACTCCTGTGCAACAAAAGGCAATGTCTGGTTTTTATCCACCCTCTCCTTCTGCCCAGTCCTTCTGTTTGGTCGTCACATGTTTGAGACATTCATCAGTTGCAGAGGAAACTGTGGTATAAGATATTTAGGTGCATTACAAATTCAGCACAAGTTTCAGTAAGTAAAGAAGGTGGGCTGTTAAATTTTCAAATGCAAACCCATCACAGCTATTATCAGAGTATGTCAGGAACAGTTAAAGAGAATGAGTTGGAAGTAGATTTGTCTGAAACATTTAAAACTCTCCTGAAGCATGGAAACCTACATGAAGAAAGTATTCTCTGAGGGACTGACATGACCTCACACTTACTTGGAATATTTTATAACAGTACTTACTGTGCTATTTAAATGTTATTATCTTTTGTGGCAGTGGCATGTCCTTTGTATTGCTATAGCAATAACAGGATAAAATACCGGGTTTTGCAGTTGTTTAGCACCATCACTGACTCATACTGGTGTTCCCTGAATAAAGTAGACAAAGAAAATTATCTTTCTTCTCCTCAAATTACTCCTTTCTCTTATTTTTACACACCAATTTAAATGTAATTTCCAGTTCTCAACATAAGTCTCTTGGCTGTGTCATTCCACAGTAATTTCTGGAAGCTGAATACTTCTCTTTGCCGAGGTGCCTGTGTCACACAGGCCTGGCAGAAGCTTTGGTTGGCAGGAGGGGGCTGGCTCTGGGCTCTGATCAGAGCATGACCAGCCCCCCAGCACAGGCCAAGAGTAAATGGACAAGCAGATTTGCTTAAGTCTGGGCAAGTCCAGTAGCCTGACAAAGTTTCTCCAGGTGTTTGAGATGAAGGGCTTCAATGCTTGTTAACCCCTTCTTGACATCGCCTCGGTTTCCAAACCCCATTGGCAAGGAAGAATAGCCAGTCTCCTGTGTGCCTGCCACAGCACTAGCTGGGCTGCCTCCCTTCCCTGGGCTGGGCAGACAGGCATAGGGGCAAGCCCAGAGGCTGAGGAAGCTACTCCCCCTGGAATATGTGTTGTACAGCTGTCACTGCTCATTAGCACTTCTATCTTCTTCAGAGTATGCTAGTGGCAAAAAAACCCCCTGAGTTATATGGTCAGGTTTGAAAGATAAGTTGATGTGTGCAAAGAAGTTACTGTCCTGATTCATCTGACATAAATACAGATATGCCTTTGAAAATAGATGAACTAAAACTGCTCTGTTTTTGAGAGGAGCCTTGAATTTCTTTATATTTTCAAGGTTATCTTGAAAAATTTGTTTGTTTTGAGGAGACAAAGTCTTTTTTTTTCTCCAAGATCACCTGTGGATGAAGTTCTCTAATAAGCAATTTCCTGCTTTCTCTTCAAGGAAATGTCTACTAGCAGGAATGTTAAGTGGTTAAAATTTAATATAATTTTCTATATTGAAGTAGATTTGAAAATTTGAAGTAGATTTTTCCTTCAGAGGAAAATACTCAAGAAACCAATAAAATATAACAATACCAGAAGTTTCAGTTCTTACTAATTGCAATATTATTTAATTTTTTATTAATAATTGCTGAGAACCAGGTTGTGGGCTACTGACAGCTAACTTGCTTTGATATACAATAGTGTTTTCTATTCTACTTACTGCAAATGTGAATTATAACTATATTTTACCTATTTTTCTATGTAGTTAGGGATGGCAAGAGGGATAAGAGTGGTTTGTAGTAGACACAGTTTACTGCTTGCTTTCTTATTTCAAGCAAATGGAGAAAGTGCAACATCTTTTTAGTGTTTTATTAAATATTTCCTATTATAAACAGCTTTTTCTTTAACAGCATCAGAAGATTTCAACAGCAGATGTGCATTTACACCATTCATGTACATCATTCCTCTCAGTACAATCAACAGTTGTTGGGTATTAATGGAATCCTCTCAGGGGAAAAGCCTGTTATCTCTTAGATGGGAACAGATCTTTTATCAACTATGATTGCTAAAACAGTTGAGGGAGACCAGAGAGGCTGTTAATTATTCTGTTTGGGTGTGCTTTAATGAAAATATCAGCAAAATACATTTGTGAACTGTCTTCTTCAAAATAAAGCTTGCAATAAATATGAAATTAGATTTTAAGGGGAAAAAAATGGTATTTGCCTGCAGTTGAATTGCAGTGTTTGTGAGCATAGGTACATTTGTTAGTTTAGCAGCAATCTTCTCTAATGTGATTTATGCAAGAAAATTTTATTTTCATAATAACCATTATTTTGCTGGTAGTTTATTTTCCTGGTAAGTATAGTCTTTTTCTCCCATCAAATTTTTTAGCTATTAATGTTTTTTAGATTATCACATCTTTCCTCAGGGCATTGTCAGAAACCAAACAGATCTGACTCAGATAGGGCTCAGGGTGGGTCCTCCAGCAGCAAAAGTTATTGATCAAATTCCTTAATTCTGGGACAGCCCTCATGTTTCTAGATGCCTTTAGCAGGCAATACTTGCACATCCATGCCTGGTGAGCCTGAACTGAAAACCCAATTGCAAAAAAGGGAATCAGACATGACACTGGGAGAAGAGAGCAGTAATACTGATGTGGGATATACTTCTTTATTGAAGTACAATTTTTTAAAAGGCTGGAATTTGGAGGTTTTGTGCTTCTGTTCCCCTAAAAGCATATGAATTGGCAAAGAGATGAGTAGTGCCATAATTCCATCACTGTCTTCTATTATATTCTTCCCATGAGTTACTGTCAAGCAGTGGAAAAGTCATGTGTATGAGCAACAACTGCTGTTGTTTATTTTCTTTTTTTTTTTTTAAAGACTGTTGTTCACCAATGCTATTCTGGCTTTTCTACTCTATCACATAGCTCTCAGACTCACACTCTTAGACAACTGTAGGAGTAAAGGCTGAATAGCATAAATGTCTACTGAATGCCAATTCTCCTGCCCTCTCCTACTCACAATTTCTGTCTGCTCTTGGTAGTTTGAGAAAAAGGGTTTTTTTTGCACAACTTCCTGTAGAATCATTTCTGCATTGCTCTTCAGCAAAAGTCTTCAAACTAATGTTTATACATCAGATAATCATGGTGTCTCCCAAGGCTCATTTTTCATACATCCAGAACATTATCTTGCGTATTTTCTGATGAAAAGGCTTTTGGGAATTTTGGCTGTGTGAAAGTAGTATGCTCTCCAGACATCTCTTAAAGATTAAATATCTTGAGGGCATGCAAGTTTTTACCAGAACCAAATGTAAAGGACAGGGTCTGGCCAGTGAGGAAGAGGGTTGATTAACAGTAAACACAGTTTCTAAACAGGTTTGAATTCCCAATAGGAAAAAACAGTATCAGCTGACTAGCACCTAAAAAATAAACATGATTATGTGCAGCTTCTGCAGTTGTAAAGTTATTGTACACTGTCTAATACTTGAGGATAGGAGTGAGTTTCATCTAATAAAACCTGTTTTCTCTTGAGAACAGTTTAAAAAAAAAAGAAATTTGAAGGACATGCTGAGAAATGAGCAGCTGGTTTCAACAGACACTTGGTTACACTTTCCCTTAAATTTCTGACATACTCTGCTTTTTCAAGCGTTCTTATGATGACTTAAGTTTTAGCTTTCTTATTTTTCAGATTCTGTACTTCCCTTAGTGTGTGACTTTGGACTTATATGAAGTGTTAGCAAGTTCGCTTCACGGGGTAGTCAGAAAAAACAATCCTTTTCCAGCTCAAGAACCAAGGACACCGTTGCAGCTGCAGGCCCAAAAAGGTCTAAAGAATGAATTGAGGAGAGAAATCTGTGTGGATGGGACTTCATAATCTGAAGCTGTAACTGGACAATTAACTCCAATATGTAAATGGACCAAAACCTCTAAAAGTGTGAAAACTCATGATTGAGAGCCCATCTTGGGTAGAGCCACGTACTGCCCAAGGAGTATCCTTTGAAGGCCTTTCAATAAATACTTGCTTTATCCCTTTAACACTGTCTAGGTAGCCTCTTTAACCTATTTAACTGTCTGTTCCAGGTAGCCTCTTTAGGCATTACTTGCTGCCCTTTCAGAATTAATGCAATTTCACTTCTCCTCCTAGGATATCTGTAGTTATGGCCAGTATTGAACACCAGAAGACACAATCTTTTCCTGACTTTTTATTTTTTGGGTAATGAATTCCTCCTGTATATGTAGCTAACAGCAGGAAAATAAGTCTGTTCAGCTTTAAGGGTGGTGTTGTTTTATGCAGCTACACAGCCTTGTTTGTTTAAATCTCTGTCTTAAGTGTGCAATTGCAAAACTTCAATTCTAGATTATGTCACCCAATTCTTGTTCTTCCTTTCACACAACTGGGTTAGCAGGCAGGTTAAATTCATATTTCACCACTAAAGCAATTGCAAGGTTACAGGTTAGGAATTTGGTGGGCAGCCTGCAAAAGGCTTGCAGTGAAGGCTAATGTATTATGTAATGGAGAACCTCAGTTACAGGAATATTAATGTTGTTTGGGAATGTGGTGAGTTGTATCTTTGAATTACACATGGAAAAATAATGGGGAGGTTGTTTGGGGAAAAAAACTGTTGCTGAGTAGCATGGGAGAATTCCTTTTGATTTCTTCAAAAGCAGCCTTGAATCTTCGCTGATAGTTTCAGGTTTGCTTGTTGATCAGGTCGAAACAAACAGAACCCACTACTGCTACTAGTTGAGGTCTTGATCTTATTAACTCAACTACTTTTTGAACCTGTAAATTTATTATTATAGTGTTTCTTTCAGTTATACTATACTTTATTCATACAGCACTCCTGATTTCTCTTAACCCAGCAAAATTCAAATAATTTTCTGTCACTGAAAGTAATTTCCTTCCTGTTTTCATTCTCCCTCACTTATAAACTTTGAGAGACAGAAATATTAATGTTATTTTTAATGTTTTTCTGAAAAAAAATTGTCAATCCCAGAATTGTTGTATTTTAATACATACTCTGCTGAGGCTCACATTAAATTTAACATTTATATTTTATATATTTCTGGACCTCATAGAAATACTGTGAATTTTCTTCATCTTTCCAGTGAGAAGCATTTCGCAGAAGGTCTTTTGCTCTGCCTTATATTAATCTACCATGCTTTGGCATTTCTTAAAATTTACTTTAAGATCAAAATTGACTATTGCATCATTCAAATTTATCTTTTCATTACAAACCCATAAACTTCTTCATATTGGATCTTATAGCTTTGATTTCACGGAAGCATATGGTATATATGCCTGAGGATATTTATCAGAATGCAGCCTCAGCCTATGTGGATATACATAGAAAGATGAAGAACTCACCACTTGAAAGGGAATATTCTCCCTTGCAGGCCCTGTGATACCCAAACTTGACATTTAAACCCCACACAAACATTGCAGAGAGCAGTACAATTCCCTCCCTACATTTGCTGTCTTTGTTTCTCTTTACACATCCCAAAATTTCTTGGGCTTCCTGATCATAGCACCAGGCTGGAATTTCTGATGAATGGTTTAAATCTTTGAGTGATGCCCTCCCCTCCACAGCAGCCCTTTGATTGTACAACCATGGTGTAATTTTTCTGAGGGATGCTTCAGGTTTGTTAGCAATAAAATCCCTTTTTAACGTACTGGGACTATTTAGAACGAAGGTTGTGTATACATACAAAGTTGACAAGCTACTGCTGGTACTAGCTGAGGTTGCACTGTGTAATTTAGTTGCATCAGCATGTCTCAAACACTAATTACAGAAGACTAATGAGGCTCTGGGTGTGTAGGTCTGGGCTCCCACCTGACCTGCCAACTATCATGACACTTACCATATTTCAAATTGTGACTGACCTTCCATCGTAGCTATTTACTGTTTCACCAGTCTTTATGCTTCACAAATTTTTAGACGTTTTATGATTCTCTACAGATACCTCATTAAAATATGAAATGTTAATGGGCTTTATTAGCATCTCCTGTGGGTACCACTCTCTAATCAGTGATTCCCTGTGGAGAGAGAACCCAAATCTGAGATACAAATGTTTTCGATAAGATCTTAGATATATAGCTATGTAATTGTCTTTTTATTAAGAGTAGATCCAAAAGGTTTACAATTTGAAGATATCTTAGGAAGAGCTGTTGACCAGAAGAATTTTCCACAGAAATACAGATTATATGAATAACATATTAAGTGTTTTGCTAAAGACCGTTAAGTACCATAAACTCAAGAAATTTTGCACTTACAAAAACCCAAACAACCAGATAAAAAACATCTTCCATTTCAAAGTTGAAGATATTTAAATTAAGAAATTAAACCAAAGTACTGGCTTGAGCTGATTATATTTGCAGCACTGAAATCCTATAACCTCTGAGGGAAGGTTTATTTTAGCCCCTTCTGTAATTCTGCTTTGAGTGTAAAGCAGCCAAGACTGCATCCAGCTCAGTCCTCTCCCTGCCAACACTGCAATTTGGATACTGATCTGCATCATAAATTACTCTTTTGTACCTGGAGAAGTCCAGTACTTTAAACTAGCTAGATATATGTCATTTGCTATTCCTTTGACTCTTCATTTTTACTTCAGCTGTCAACAAAAAGATCTTTATAAAACAATATGCTATTCTGAGTTAAGATGAAAGGGAAAGTTGGGGCTGACATCAATGCCCTGGTGTGTTCCTTGCCTTTTTCAATGCATTTGACATTCATTCTGTAGACTTTTATAGTTATCCAAAACTGTTGACTATGTTACTTTTGTGCACTTGGTAATTACTTCTTACTAACGTAATTTTCATGTCAAAGATACCCTGAAAATTTTCAGTTCTATCTGTCTGAACTTCAGCATAAACTAGCAGAACATCCATATCACAAATAGAGAAGCACCTGACTCTTCCAGAAAACCATCCTTCTCTGTATTTTTGTGAGGTAAACTTGTAGGCTAATTTACTGTGTGGGAAGTTACCTTGTAAGATAAATTCTGAAGGGCTGATTTCAAGTTGTTGGTACACTCTAGACTAATGCCGGTGTTGTATATTTTGTACTTAGCAATAAAATATCCTTCCCTGGCCTAAGCAATGTTTGCAAAGCACTTCTGCTTGGTTTTGTTTCCAGCCAAATGTGGGGATCCATTTAAAAGAATTGAAGGTTACATAAATTCGTTAACCTCTTCTTCCTGCAGCATAAACTTGCTACAGAATTCTTGGTATCAAGTATCTCATGTAAAATATGGGGAATTTAGTAACAAACTTAAAGACAGGAAAATCATCCTGCATTGAGTGCAGAGCCAAATTAAATGTTGAGGAAAATTAAATGAGTATTTATAGGACTTAAATGTAAATGAGGTTTTCTTGGAGGGGGGGGTCAAATTGTTCAACATTTTAAAATAAATGACAGATGTGCTTATTTAAATAAACATGTAAAACATAAGTTTGTCTTGTGGAATTGTATCACCATCTCCTATTTGCACTGCATTTGAGCAGTGGAAAAATTGTTTACCTGTCCCCAGATCCTGTAGCCATTTAAAACATATTTCCTCTGGAGTAATTTTCTTTTCTGTGTTAAAGCTGGAAAGGTATATTCCCTCAGTATGAATTTAAGAAACCTCGGATTAACATGACCCGGGGCAGTAAATAATTCTACCACCTGCACTAGAATGAAATTTCTGATATCTTGTTTTTCATTTCTGCTACTGGTGTCTAATAAGCTTTCTTTTTTTTAAGACTATAATGCATATGATAATGTAGCTTTGTTTTATTTATGGGGTATACTGCCAGGATGTCAAAAAAGCCAACTTTTTTGTATTATTAATCAAATCCCAGGCTGCACATCACATTTCTATGGACTTGAGACCCTTTTATAGATGTAATTTTTTTCCAAAATTGTAAAGACCAATAAAAGTATGTGGGTTTTTTCCCCTGGAATGTGCAGGTGATAACGTGGAACCAAAAACTGAAGCCGTGAGATACTGGATCAATAAAAAATGGATAGTAATAGAAATATAATAGCAAAATAGAAAAGCTTCTCATAACAAAGAGGGAATAGTTGAACTGCACACCATCATCATGAGTGTCTCCAGACCAGCTGAAAAATAATACACAAAATGGAGAAGCTTATTTTCAGCTAAGAATGTAGCTATTTTTTGTGCTTCCAGGGATTTTCTTTCTATTCTCTACTATGTTATTAGCTGTAAAAGTTTTATAAAAGTTCCTATAATTGCTTGTAGGAAAACATCTGTACAAAAAGTATGTACAGGAGTTTTCATGTCTGGGAAAGGAAAGAAGGCAAGATGTCTGTGTTCTTCTAAGAGCACACTATATATCACATAATATAACCCTGCTATGTGCAGTGGTGCATGAGCAGTCTTCTTAAGACTTGGCGATTAGTTCTTAGTCTTCTGAAAAATATATCAAAGCAAAAATAATTATTAATAATTTGAGATAATGGATATCTAAAGGATTAACTCTGTTACTCATTACAGCCCTGATTAGTGGTTAACTGGGAATGGCATATGACTGCAAGGGCTGGTGAGAGGAAGATAGACAGCTTCTTATTTCAGAGTGAATATATCAAAAACCCAGGTGATATACAAAAGAGACGAAAGTGAGAGGACATACAGGGAAAATGAATACTTCTGTGGTGATCCATGGTTTGTCAGCTAGACCACAAAGCAACTTTGTGGAATAGAACAGGTGGGGTTCCAGTGTTGACCCTGTGCCAGCCACATGCCCTCGCGGCAAGGACAACCAGCAGCAGCGCGGGCGGGCAGGGGCAGTGATCCTCCCCTCTGCACCACTGTGCTGTGCTGGGTCCAGCTCTTGACTTCCCAGAGCAAGAGAGATGCGCTGGAGGGAACCCAGAAGCACACCATGAGGATTATTAAGGGCTTGGATTGTCTGATGTATGAGGAGTAGCTGAGAGAGCAGGTGTGAAGTCTGGAGAAAGGAAGGTTCAGCGTGATCTAATCAGTGTGTATAAATACCTGATGGGGGTGGTAAAGAAGATGAGGCCAGATTCTTCTCAGCAGTACTCAGCCAGTGGATAAGAGGCAGTAGATTCAAATTGAAATACAAGAAAATTCACTTTCTTACAGTGATCACAGTGATCTGACTCTAGGATAAGTTGCCAAGATAGGTTCTCCATCCCTGAAGGTATTCAAATCCTGACTGAATATTGTACAGTGGCATTCTGGATGGTGTTTCTCTGAGCAAGGGTTAGAACTAGCTGATCTCCAGAGGTCCTGTTCAGCCTTAAAACTTCTGTGATTCAGGTGACAAATATGTTGGCTATGGCTGTGTATCTGTAAGCCTTTTGAATACAAAATTAAGGGGTTCTTTCATACTTCTATTAGTTTAGGGTTTCTGCAGCAATATGAACTCCCTTGTTGCAACAAGAGTCTTGAACATTTTAAGATAAGCTGTCAAGAGTTTTAACCTTACACTTACCACAATCTTGCTCTACAGGCAGTGTAAAAAACTTTCTTTTTAAGCACATCTTTGTCTTCTGACAGGTGAACAGGGTTTTCTCTTCTGTTCTCTACTGATGGGATCCCAGGCAGATAATCCTTACACATCATAAGGAAGCATGTGCTTTTAATTAACCTGGAATTTGTTAGCAGGGATTATGTGAAGAGAGGAAGGCAAGGGAATAGATAATACATAAAAATAGAAAAAGTCACATTTGTTGCCAGGAGTTTATAAGAGAGCAGCCCTCTTGACTTGCTTTCTGACTTGTAACAGAAATATGATATTCATGGTTTATTACCAAGCTTTCAAAAAAAAGCAATTTCACCTGAGAGATCTCTAAACACAAAAGCAAATTGTAAGCTTTCTAAGATAAATTGATTCTTCTGAAATATCTGTGGTCTGTAAGACTACTAGGTCTCAGGATTTCTAATTGCAAAGGAGATGACGCAAAGTGCTACTGACAAGCCATCTGGACAACCTGCATAATGTAACAGATTTAAAAATTCATGGTGAAGATGATCCTGTTTCAGTGGCAAATCATTGTGGGATTTCTATGGCTTGGTTGCTGTTGGCAGCACAAATATTTCTCCTCAGGCTGGATGCTGACTTGGAGAGTGGAAGGACAATGACAATGGGAATCTAGATTCCATTACTAATATCAGTAGTATCCATGTATATTGCCATGGACAAGAAACTTCAGTGTTCTGTTCCAGTGCCCCACCTACAAAATAGTAGGAAAGCCTTCAGCTGGTCTTTAAATCACATTCATTTCCTCATTCCTCTACTAAAAACAAAAATAAAAAACAAAAATTAAAAAAACAAAAACAAAAACAAAAATGAGGAAAATCCTGTTAAGCTTTCTTTTTAAGACATCAATGCCTCCATTTTATGTCAGCAGCAGTTGTTAACTTTAGTATTATATTGATTTTGTTCTCATTTCACCAATGAAAACTGGCTCTGAGATAAAGAACACACGTGTTTTGCTTCTTTGCCACTTGCACAGCAGCAAAAGCTGCTGAGAAAGATGATGAGCTCATTCTGGTACTGAAATAGGAAGAAATCAGCCTGTTGCCCACAGTTATCACTTTTATTTTGCCCTGGCCACTGTTACACTCTGGACCTCTGTCCAGCACACACAGCAGGATGCTGGTCTTCAGGCTCCATTAGGTTATTGACACATCCTGCTCCTCAGGAACCTCCTGGGATCAGAGTAATTGAGCTCAATAGTAGAGCCTCTATAGAAATATCTCTGACCTTTTGCCTGGCAGTCAGTGGGGTGACCGTATGTGAATGCCAATTAAGAAGCTGCACGCATTTTGACTGAGGCAATTGGGTCAAGCGTAGCATTGAGGTTATATAATCCTTTTTCCTATTAGCTTGTGAAAGTTGGAAGTACAGAACCATTCCTTTCCTACCTTCCCTTCACCAATGGATTTTTACTCATATTTGAAAGATGTTACCTTTTTTTTGCAAAAGCAGATCATCAGAATCAGGTACATGCATACCCATTAGTACAATATTTACTGTTCTGGAAGATTTACTATGGTAACGGAAACAAAAACATCATGAAAATGGGGATCCTTTTCCTTCCTTCTGAGATAGAAAATTAGAAAATTAGTGTACTGAAGGTGATGGTAAGATTGAAATGAATACCTGCTGGTAGTTCTTAGTTCAGATGCTTCCTTAAGGTGAGCCTGCTTTTTGAATTGCAGCTATTAGATTTTCTGAATTTCAATTCAATTCAATTTCAATTGTATCAAGCAGGAAAGCACAGTGGTAGACATGGAACTGGATGAGCAAATGGCTGAGGAAATGAGGAAAGAGTGTTCCCCATCTACAAACTACAACACCTGCACAAGCAGTAGGATTGAAGTTTGTGCTGCACAGAGTAACTCCTGTACTAAGCCAGTGAATTTGCAAAGAGGAGCTGCTGCTATCCACATGGCCCATCAGCAAAATAGCTTTAGTGTTTTCCATTTCATTTGCTGCAGCTTAGTCAGCTTTACCCTAGGAGTCTATGAGGACCCACTTACACATTTCCATCCTGCATTATTTTGTGATATATCACTTCAAGTTTTAAATAATACATGAGTAAAATCAGGTTGTTTTGTTCTATTGTTGGCATGATGAGGGTTTTCCTGGTAAAATGGAAAATCGTATGAAAAGAAATTAATTTGACAGTCTCTCTGGCCTCTACTCTTGTGTTATTAGTGAAATGTACAGGGAGGGTTGGAAAAGGCAAAGATTTCTCTAAATAACATAGGAGAAGAAGCATATGGTAAACAATAAACTAAAGAAAATGGAGTAGTGCATCACACAGTAACACAGACAAAAAAGTCTGCTGAAATATTCAGGATGAAGAGAAGTCACAAAAAATATGCTATGAGGAATTAAGGGAGCAGAAAGAGATGTGTGAGGAGAATCCAGAGGACGTGAATAGTCTGACACTGAATATAGAGAAGACTTCATTAGAAGGAAGCAAGAAATGAAGGGTGAGAAGAGAGAACCTTTTCACAAAAAGGTGATGCAAATCATTACCAGATAAAGGGAGTTGATTTTTATGGAAGTTTAGAGTAGCTGAAGAAACTTGAGCATGCCAATTTTTGGAGACTAGGGGTAAAGGTGAAGGAGATCTGGAAGACACTTTCAGTGTGGGAAAAGCTCATTATTGGTGAAATTACACATCCCACAGGGATGGGATTTCTTGAATTTTGGCTGCAGATGAGTGTTAGAGTTTGTGAAGGATTTCAGTGCTAACAGAATGGTTGGGGTCATAAAGGACCTCTGGAGATTGATCATCTAGTCCAACCAGCTGCTAAAGCGGGTCCACTTGGAGCAGGCTGCACATATTTGCATCCTGTCAGGTTTTTAATATCTCCAGAGAAGAAGGCTTCACAGCCTCTCTGTGCAGCCTGTTCCAGTGCCCTGTCACCCACATAGTAAAGAAGTTTTTCCTTCTATTCAGATGGAACTTCCTGTGTTTCAGATTGTGGCTGTTGTCGCCTGTCTGGCAAGAACTTAAACTTGTTCACAGGATGCTGGTCTGACACACTTCTGAAGCAGTGTATTTCTGTTGCATAATCTGTCATACAGTCCACTGAAAAGCTTCACTATGGGGAAATTTTCAGTTTGGAGTTAATGAATAAAGAATTTACTTTGATAATGTATCATTTTGCTCATACTAAGGAGCTTCTGAAAGCATACAGTAATCCTTAGCTTGCAAGGAAAAGCTATTTTACTAATTGAGAAATCTCATTTTAGAAGCAAGTTTATGCCAGACCATTACTGCAATACTATACTCAGAGCACGTATGGGAGTGATTGTATTTTAATCTTTGGTGTTGATAGGGGTCTGCTTCCTATAGCCTTTCAATTTCAATTCCAGTTTAGAAACATACAGGATCCCTGTAGAGTGACATTTATGCTTTTGTTTAGCTTCTTGTCCTTGAGGCTGGCAGCTTGAGTAACACTGTTTCCCCAACCAGACGTCTTGCTAAGAAAAAAAATCTGAGTTTTGCCCCAGGAGCAGAGAGGAAACAATGCCCTGTACACAGCAGTGTTCTGGCTGCTGGTACACTTACAAATGAGAGGAGCAGCAAACCCTGTATTATCTATGCTTCAGTGGTTTGCTGGATATTTTTTTTCTCCCCTGTGGACTCAGGTAAGTTTTATCTGGTTTTTATAATTTATAAGTGTTACAACTAACACATATTCATAGGGTCTTTGACTATGCTTCAGGAAATAGACCTGTGTTTTAAGGATGGGCTTGGCAAACAAGCACTGAGGCAGACTATCCATTAATTTTAAGATTACACCACTTTCTCCTGTGTATGTATGCTGGAGTACAGAGTGGCTAAATGACTTGTCCAAGATAACATTTGTATTTTCAAGCACACAGCCACTTCTAAAAATAGTATGTACAAGTGATATAGACCACAGCACTGAGAATGGCAAGCCCCTAGATATGAGCTTTTCTCAGGAGAGAAAAGTCTGCAGGGTGTCATCAACATCATTATGAGATGACACTGCAAAAGATTAACGTGTGCCAGGTTTTAGACTTGTGATGATATTTAATATTACACTTTTGGTTTTCAGAGAAGATGTGTATACCACACCCTGAGAGTGTTCAAGGCCAGGCTGGATGGGGCCCTGAGCAACCGGTCTAGTGGAAGCTGTCCCTGCTCATGGTAAAGGGACGGGAACTAGATGATTTTTAAAGTCCTTGTCAACCCAAATAATTCTCTGGTATTAAATGGAATAGAGAGTTCTGGATGCAGAGAGAGTCTACACACAAGGATCTGCACACATGTTGGGATGGTGGGGTGGGGTGAGAGGCAGAGGTCTTCACCTTTTGTATGCACTGCTCAGGAATAACTAAAGCACCAAATTACCAAGTGTTTTGATCACCAATCCAAAACATAGCCCTGTGTCAGCTTCTACGAAAAGGAAAGTAAGAACAATAAGGAAAATAAAGGACAACAACAGGAAAAGAGTGAACTGAGATGTCAGTTTAGTGGGAGTCACTTAACAATGGGAACAAGAGACATTTTTAACTGACTATGCTTTTTGCCAGCTTTAGTTTCTTATTTGTTTGTTTGTTTGGAGTTTTTTGTCTGTTCTTTTAGTAAAGGAAATATATTTACACTGTTCTTTTTGGGGTAGATGATGTTTAGACTATATAGATTTTAGAATTATGTTGGACTAGGTGATTTTCACAGTTCCTTCCAGCTAAATTATGGTATTGTCTTCTGTGTCTATCTGTTCATCACCACACTTTAAACAAGCACCCAGTAGTTATTTTCAGAAAATCCTCACTTTTATCTTGTCACTGGATACTGGATTATTTTTTTTGCTCAAAACCCAGACAGGAACATACTAGCCTTATCTCACAGTTATGTGTTTTAATATCATTTGTTGCCAGCTGCTTGTAAATTCCTGTAAAAATCCTGTTAAATTCCTTGTAAAAAATAAAATGATTCTGTTAAATTCACCAGGGCATTTGAAGAATTATGACTGAAAGTGCACACAGTAACCTATCCTAAGAAAGAGAGAGTCATATCCAGAAACACATGGATTTGAGCTGAAATGATCCTTCTTCCTCACCATGAGACACAGTGCATAATCCTGTATTATGGAAAAAGAACGGGCAGTTCCTGCCACACCAGGAGCCAAGTTATGTAAAGTTAATGACAGCATGCAAAGACAGGGTTGGTTTGCAGTTTTAGGTGGCTTACCTTCTTTTTCAGTGGTTTTCCTGGGAAAGGAAGGAACTCAATTTAAGTAATGTCAATATAAGAAATGGAGAAAAGAAAGATCTATCAAAACAGAGGAAAAAAAATTTGAAAAAGGCAATAATAAGTAGGTTATGTTGAGAGCTTTTTGATACAGAAATGCTCCAAATGGTAATCTCAGGAATAGAATATCCTTATATTTGTCAGGAGACTTCAATTCTTTCATTCATCTGGGGACTTTGATTTTTCTTGTAGGAGTCTGGTGTCTGTTATTATTCCAAAATCTGACAAATAACATATGGAAAGTCTATTAGGAGACAGAAAACCATATTAGAATTAGGTTGCGGTCTGCTAGGAACCATAAAGTTCTTTCCTTCTTTTTCATTTGGTCCAGCGTCAGGAGAGCACTGACAGAGATCTTTCTGCTATTCATAAAACACTGAGGAATGTCAGGTCAGCTGAGATCTACTTTGTATTTCATCTAATTCTGTCTGAGCAGCATTGTGTAGTTTAACAAATGTGTAAATGATACAACCAGCTCCATCATCTGTTTTTTGCCAAATCCTCCTGAAGACTGCAAGCAGTTCCTTCATTGCTGAACAGTGATTCCCTGTAATGAGACGGGACAGTACATAGAGCAAAAGCAATGAATACTGTAGTGATGTTGCTAAGAGGAACCACATCCCACCTGGGCCATTCAATGTGTCTCACAGGACCCCTCCTTCTGTGAAAGATACAGGGGAAATCTGGTTCTGCTGAGTGCACAGCAAAAGCTCTGCCCTCCCTTTCCTGACACTTTGACCTCTTTTACAGTGGTGGTTTGAAAAGAAGGAGCTTAAATATGTCAGTCAGTTTGAAATAAAGGGAAAAATCACTTCTGAGCAGTGTTCAGTCATTCAGAAAGTGGATTCATCACTTGTGGTCTGCAAAATCTTTTGTGTGTATCTCTAACTTTGAAAATGTTGCAGTACAAATGGTCCTATAAACTCCTATATTTATTCCTTCTAAAGAATTGTCAAATCAGATTTGGAACTGTAATGAAATACAGTGGATTTGAATTTTTGTCATTATATATGCCTTTTAGGTCCTAGTCTTATCTATTCAACCTGAACCCTGAAATGATGTTCATGTTGTTTTTAATTTCTGTTATCAAGAGAAATATTTTGCTAATGGAAATTTCCTGGTCCTTTCTCTGCAAGGCCAAAGAGCATAGTCATTTGGAAGCAGCTACTGTTCCTCTGGCAGATGTGTACAAACAGCTGAAGTTTCTCTCTCCCTAGTACATCAAGGACTACCTGAGCTTGTCCTTTTCTTGATTGTCCTCCTCCTGACACAGTTTTACCAATTAACTGCAAGCAATTTTCTGTAACAACTTATTTTAAAGGCCAAAAGTCTTCACATGTCAGTCTTGTTGGAATTCCACTACAAGACTGCTTGGAAAATGTCTTCTATCACATGCCTCATTGCCAGGCTACATGGCAGCTTGTGGAGGTACACTTTTGTTTTCTTTTTTTTTTTTTTTCTTAAACCTATTACTGTCTGAGTTCATCTAGACCTGTTTTGCCACTTATGCATTTCTCTCTTTTCAGTAGTATATAGTAGTCTGGGGATTTTCACTCTTGCCAAAAATAAAAAATCACTTTCAATTTTATGAGGCAACTTAAAATATCAGCAAGAACAGGTATTCACCAATAGCTTAAAAATCTTTATATATACATATTTATACATATATATGAGGGGTTGTAATTTTTATTTATATTATTTATATTACTATATTTGATAATTAATATTTATAAAAGCTAATAAAATAAGATTAAATTGAGCTAAAAGACCAGCTAGAGGTCTAAATAAACAGTGGGCTTAGAGGAGAAAAAGGCAGTCAATATATTATTTTCCTGTATGTATCTGTATGTATAAATCATATGCACCCATTTCTCCGTGTTTTGCACAAATTAAAAATTTCATGAGCTGAAGCATTACAACACCTCAGAATAATTTGATGCTTAATGGGCTAAGACTCGGAACAAGTTAAAAATGTATTATTGCCAGAGATATAATTTTAATTGCTTTTTGATAGTGAGCTAAACTGGGCAAGACTTGCTGTACATTGTGGATCAGGGAAGGATTCGGAAAATTATCCATTCAATTTGGAATGTGCTCTCTTAAGCCCTTACTATGCCACATAAAGTAGATTTGTAGAAGACTTTTGACTTTTCCTTCTGTTCAAATGAATTGTGGTTCTGGAAGTATCTTCCTCTTAGTTTGGCTACTGGTTACTTCTTACCTCTAGTCTTCAGAATTTATAAGTAGCCTCATAAAATACTATTTGCTTTCATTATATTGAAAAAAGTTAGGACAGAAATACTTGGGTTGGGAGAAAGAGAAAGCTGAGTGATCCACCTGAGGTAGAGCTGTGAAAGTATGGCTAGCAGAGAGCACTTAGAATTGAGAACTTTGTGCCTGAGCAATAGCCAGGTGGGGAAAAGGAGGAAGCTTGTCTAATGTTATCCTCTAGAAATGGTTACCTAGCTCTTGTGAGTAAGAATGGTAGGGGAGAGAAAGTATTTCTGTTATCATGGAGAATCATCATCAGTGTTTGCTGGCTTGTTTTCATGATGAAGCCTGAACTATGGTAGTGCCCAAGGCTGTTGGACTTTGATTAGTGCAGTTGGTCAGAGCATAAATGGTGCTAAAAACACCAAGGTCATGGGTTTGATCTCTGTACAGGACATTTGCACAAGAGCTGGACTCAATGGCCCTTGTGGGCCCCTGCCACCCCCAAATACTCTTTGCTTTACCTCCAAATACCTTTGCTTTGAAGTTTTGAGGGCTTTGTTCTCTGAAACAGGAGATTTAAGTTGTACTGTGAATGAAAATAGACCTCGGTGACAAATCTGCTGTTTAATATTAATTCAATAATTACATCATTTAGCACCTTTCACAATTGTTCTCTGGGTATTGCATGAAATTAATTATCATTTGCTTATTGATAGAGAAATTTAACTGTAGAGATAGGATTGCCCATTTTTATTGACAACTTGTTAATAGAGACCTGAGTTCCTGATGTCTTTTAGGGCCTCTCATAAAACCCTTTTTTTCTGATACTTTAACCAGATTCCATCTAAGAGTAGTGGAAGCTTATAAAACTTGTATTTTCATGCAAGATATATTTATATTTTCTAAATAAATCAGACTCATTTTTTTCAGACATTCTTAAAGAAATTACTCAATGAACTTCATATTGAAGTTCAGAAATTTTTCATGGCCTTTTTAAGGATACAATTTAGTGGAATGATCAGACATACCAAGTTGTCCTAATTAAGTGCTAACTTGAATTCAAGACTCCACCTGAAAGCAAAATTTCTTGGTTTTTAATGGTAAACAATTGCTATGTTCTTGATAATTTTAGAAGCTACCCATGCAGATGATGTTGTAGTGTGTATAGGTATCATGGGAAGGTAGGATAGTAGGAAGATGAAGAAATTTGAAAAATAAACAAAACACAATAGGCTTATTAGACAAGTTCAAGTTGTGTTGAAAAAAGGAGTTGTCTTGTAATAGATGTCACCTAATAAATGATTATTACCTTTTATATTATTGTTATTAATCATATGAATTTATAGGGGCCTCAAGATTCCTCTTGTTCAGACCTGTTCTTATGTAAAAGACAGGGCTATGGTAAATTGGAACATTGCATACAAGGAGAAGAGAGAAAATAAATGTAAATATAGGTAAGTCTATACAGCATATACAAGTAAAGGCATCCGAGAGAACATTTGCTAAAAACACGTAGCAAATACTCTCCTTGTTTGTGTATGCTGAACATAACTTAATGGGAATGACATGCTTCATTTCTTCCCTGTGCTTCAGTTCAGACACAATTCCTTTGTTTACCTTTTAAATAGTGCTCAGTTTATGTAAATTCCTCCTGACTGACAAAAATGAGGCTGCCTTAAGAAATGATGGGGGTCGTTCATTTAATTGGTATTAGCTAGTTTTACTTTCTGCTCATTTTAAATCTCTGCATTTATCATCATGGTTATACAGTGAGGATGAGAAACTTTCATTCTCAGAGGCAAAAAATAATGTATGGATGTTCTCAGGTTCTTAGAAGTCCTAGTATCTGTAAAATATCTGTAACAAATTACATGTATTAAACATCTAAGATAAATTCCATTTGTAGCTGAGCAAATGCATATGTGCAAAGGATTTACATGAGTTGTTTGTGTTAAGGTTCCACTGACAACGAAGTAGGCATGCAACCAGATTTACCTGGCCAGATGCACACTGACTCTGCTGTGTGTTTCACTAGGTGTAGTGGGACATGATTTCCAGTGATGGCCATCGGTCCTGACTGAAAGATCAGGATCTCTCTTCTATCCCTATTTCAGTGGGAATTCAAGCAAGATTCCACCTTAACTTCAGAAAACACTTTGTTTCACTGAATTAATACCTGGGGGATCACATACAAGTCCTTTACACCAGCTCTTCTCTGTTTTACTGATTTGCTGTGATTCTCAGATGAGCATCTTTGATTGTCCTTATATATGCAGACAACTTTGACTTAATGTAAACTCAAGAGAACAACATGATAGGGAATGCTTATGCAACCCATATCAGAGAATGTTGCTAGTATGAGTCTAAAATAGCCTCGAACTACTGCAGTTAAAATGAAGTGCCCTAGAAACTGTGACTTCACTTGAGTGACCAGCCTGAAGGAAGGTCACATCATGCTGGGATATGATCTGGCCTGACACACTGAAACTCTTTTCAGACTGAAAAATAGAATTGTACTAAGCAACTGAAAATAGAATATAGTTTATGCTAATTTTCTTTGTTTTGCTTGTGGTGGTGGACTTGCTTTCTTACAACAAACCATCCTTGATCCAAAACCTGAAAACTTGTCTGTGGTGAAGGTGCACATCTAGCATTGTCTTTTCTTTCTTATTTGATTTCTTCATATAGAAACATATAGCATATGTGTACATATATGTTAATTTGAGAGTTTATGCATGTGTATATATATTTTGTGTGTGTGTGTGCATTTACAGAAACAAAATTGTGCCCTTTACAGATTGATTTGGAGAGAGAGTTTATTTCCATTTTTAGGACATTTGCCTTCTAGATTTCACTGCAACTTATTTTTGTCATCTCCTAAGCAAGAGGATTGTACGAGAATAGGAACACAGATTCAAAACTACTTAAATAATAAGGAAAATGAAGATGATTGTGTGATACCCACACACTGAGAAGTACAGTTTACTTTTGACCTGGCCAAAAATGATTTTGAGATTTCTATAAATAAATCTTAGGGCACCTGACGAGTATCCTTCAGTGATGGCTGGCGTTTTGGCCTTGGAGGGCTTGCTGTATCCAGCAGTACACAGAGCCAATGCTGCCCTAGCTCCATGTCCCAGGTCCAGCCAGCAGGGAGACTGAGCAGGTACCTCCAGTAGGTGTGCACACATGCACACATGCACACACACACATGTGTATTTGTACAAAAACATAGCCACACAGCTCAGTGCAGACAGAGACACTTGGCACTCTCACAAGCACTGAGGGCCTCCTCCTATTCCCCTCCCACCAGGATGAAAGTTCATTATTGGGAAATATATACATATCCCTCAGCAGTGAGCCTGTAGTCTGCAGGGCATCCTGATGACTCAGAGATTGATGTCACTCCCAGTCCTTGGGGCAGAAACTCTCCTGGGATGTCCTAAGGCAGCCAGAGCAAGGACTCATATCCCTGACTGGATGATCAGGATGCCCTCTCTCACAGCTCTGGGCTGTTCTATTTCTTCATGTCTGGAGAAACCAGCTTCTTATATCCATTCTAATAGGACTGTTAGTTAGGTGCTGATCCACTGCCTAAAGGATTAGCAAGGCTAACAAGTTTCTCAAGAAGTTTTCAATTAAATTATCCATCTTTTAATAATTTCCTATTTTTTTTTTAATTCAACTATTTTTCATGACCTAAGCAAATGTGCTGAAGTACAGTGTGGTATTAACTAATTGCATTTCTTCCTCTAAGATGTATCTGGGTGTCTCTGTGGTACTGTAGTAATTTGCATGTGCTCATAAAACATTTTGGAGTCCTAAAAGTACTGTAAAACTCACCTTGATAATTGACTACATCGCCTCTTCTTCAGATGTTCAGAACTGACTACTTAAAAGAATAGTTAATGACTACTGTTCTGTGTTCAAACTCAGTAAGGAAGATGAGGGATTTCATGGTCACAGGCTTCAAGTCAAGTGCTTGTACACTTCAAAAACAGCATTATGGAAATAAAACAAGACTACAGTCATTAGCACTGAATAAAACCATCTTTCCCCAACTCCTCACAATAATGTTTGTTCATGCTCACTGCTGTAAACTAACAACTTCTGTTAAATTACCCCATGAACTTCTCTTTTTTGAGAAAGTGCTCTGATAGGCATAAATTACAGTCAAAACAACAGCAAAATACTGTGATTTCAGTTTCGAAATTTAATTGCCTTACCTACATAATCATTGCAGTATAAATTAGACACAGCTGTAGAGCAGACGGAAGGTTTTCTTTTAACAAAAATGGTTTCCTTTCTCTTGAACACGTGCATTTCAGGACTCTAGATTTTGAGAAGATCTTAATTTATGACTGCAGAGTGTGTATGCATATTTTTTATAGATGTGGGAAAAGATACTTTTTTCTTGCCATTTCTCTTTGACATTTCTAAGTAAAACAGTCCTTTGCTGGAAACGTCCATTTTGCACTGCTGTTTCTGAATCTAATTTATTGAATTCTGGAACTCAAGGTTTTGGTTATAATCAGGTTTGCTCTTTAAAATTAAGGCAGCACATAAATAATCTTGTGGTATTAAATCAAAGTAGTTGTCATGCTTGTCAAATGTCTATAGCCTGCACAATTAAAGGTCCTCGTAGAGAAGCAGGGATGGGGGGCAGTACGGTTTGAAAGAGAATTTAAAATGAAAAAGAATCTCTTCTTAAACAATTGACAGGATCCTAATGAGATCAGAATACAGTAGAAAAGAGTATATATATTTTTGCTTGGGGGCTAATGCAAGAATGCTTGAGTTTCCTCAAGAAGGAAATGGGGAGCTTATAAGTCTGCTGGCTTCATGTGCATGGAGACTGGTATCTCTTCAGTGCTGTCTCTCCCCAGGGTAGCTGTTAGAAGGTGACCAGTCCCTAGAGTTGTTAATTAAGATTCATACCCTTAATCTGAAATCTTAAATTATATTGTTCAGAGTTTTTGAGAACAGGGAGAGGGTTTTCATTTTTGTTAGTTAATGATCTGGGTTTTTTTTTAACTCTAAACCCAGAACTAACTTTCAGAAATCATTACAAACAAAAATGTATTTGATTTTGCTGATGAAAAGCAGGCAAATGAAATCTTTCATTGTTTGTCTTGAAAAGTCATGTCTCTACTGAAAAAAAAGGGTTTCCTTAGTGTGGCAGCCTATTTTTCAACATATAGAAAAAGAATGAATATTTTTTCTTCTCATTTTTCTTGCCTCAGGGATGCTGGATGATAATACATTGTGGAGCTGTTTTATGATCTTTTAAGGTGTTCAGGGACAGGCACATATTTAATCATTCATTTGTCTGACTAGACATGGCAGAATAAAATGTGTTCATAGAAGACAAGTCTTCAAATACTTACTGAGCATTAAACAGGATATCCTCTAGAAGAGGTGGTCATCTTATTAGTAAATAACATCTTAAGAGGATCATCTCCCTTTCATAGGATTGACTTTTATCATCTGGCTCCCTCCCCTGCAGTTCTGACTCTTTGAAATGGCAAAAGATAAAAGCTGTGTTTTTCATTCAGATTTTATTCTGTTGCTGGCTTACTTCTTAAAAATTTCTTTCCTTCTTGAGATTTTATGAGGCAGGCGTTTCAAAGTCCTTTGTGAATCAGGTAGATGGAGAGGAGCACAGAGGCTGTAGGAAAAAAAAAGATTAAGTAAATACAGAATAATAGTTTACATGTACAGAATTCAGTAATGGAATTAGCTTTAAGGTTTTGCAAAGCACTGAGTGAAATTGTTGCCTCACAGGTAATGCAAGCAAAGCTCTGAATGACTGACAGAAAATGCTGAACTGCTGATGTTGCATGAGGAAAGGCACACTGCTTAGATCTAAGTATAATTTTTAATTTTTGTGTCTTGTTTTCTCAAGAAGTCATATTTCATCTAAATATCCAGAACATGAAAAAAGAGTGAACAACCAGTCTGAAGTTGCAAACTTAGCTTACTAAAGCATACCTATGTTTCTGAATGTTGTTTCTTGCATTTTCAATTCCCAGGTGACTCACTATGCCTGTAATAACTGTTGAGTCCTAGGGTTGTAGTAAACCAGGAAGTAAGGCAAAGTGTTAATGTGGAAAGCTCTTGTTGATTTGGGTCTACATTTGGACCCAAATGCCTACCAGAAGCGTCCATTAATAAATCTGCTTATAGTTGGAATGACTGTGCTCGCTCTTACTACCTCAGTGTTGTCCACTGTGGGATAGAACAATTCTTGCAAGCTTAAGTGATCTGGTCAAATACAATGTAGAAAGCTCATTACTTTTTCTCTCAGATCAGTAATGAGAAATAAGTGGTTCAACTCTGTGCTGTTATTAGAGAATCCAAACCCTTTATTTCAAAGTTCAAAGGCTTGTAGTTCCTCTGAACCAATTTATCAAGAAACTGTGTCATCTACCAAAAGATTTTCAGAGACACCACTCTATCCCTTCCCATGACAATAAATGTCACTCCTACTTCATTTGGAATGAACAAAGCTGATTTAATCAATCTTAATCCTGAGACAATCTGAAAAAAATAAATTAGATTGTCAAGTGTTATTGGATTGAAAAAGAACCCACACCAGAGCATCAGTCTACAGATGTCACTGCCATCAGCTCGCTGTCTTACAATTCTTCCAAGCAACATTCTTATGAAGTTGAAACTTCATAAGATAGAGCCTGTAGCCCTCTTTGGGACTCCTCCCTATAAGACAAAAGTTTATTCAAACCATCATCAACAGCCCTTTCATTAGAGGGAGTGAGGCCATATGCAAGTTAATTTAATGTCTATTTCCTCCTTAAAATGACTGCCTACTCATCCACAATGTTGGATAAAATGGTTGGCAGTATGATTTATTTGATCAATCATTAGTCTTTCATCTAAGAGGCCTTGAAGAGGTTTAGTTTTGGTAACATGTTCCTCATTAACTGGGTATTTCTTGTGATTGTCTTCTAAAGTTTGCTCCCCTCAGAGCAATACAATTCATTGCAGAAGAGCACCCTGGGCTCTATACATTGTAAATGCAAACAAATGTATTTTCTGCCATAAAACAGAGTCACAAGGCCATATTGAGAAACAGCTGGTTATATTGAAAGCTAAATTTAAAAAGTTATGTATTTATCATCCCAGACTGTATGCATTTGGACTAAGAAAAAAACAATGAATGACTATTCTCTGGGAAATTTGTGTGTTTTTAGGACCCTGGTTAGCTGCAGAGTCAAGTCCAAGCAAATATGTACAGTAGTACTTGTCTACTTGTTCAAACTCCAAAATATTATTTTGGTTCAGTAGCACAGCTTTCTTACTTACTCTCTACCTAGCAGTAAACTGGATAGCCCGTTTATGTTCACTGATAATAATTAAATATATATATATATTTCCATGTTCAATGCCTTCTTCAAGGTGTAACATGCAAGATTCAAAGCAATTTGGTTATTTGGTCAATTTGACCTGTGTGTTAATGAACTGTCCCTTCCAAAAGTGTTCTTGGTTAGAGTAGAATCTCTGGTAATTCCTATGGGAGGTTTGTTGCTGTGTAAGCCCATAAAACCATTGTTGTTTGTTTTCATATATGTATGACAATTTTACTGAGTTTATGGTGTTTTATGCAATGCTCCAGAAGTGAATGCTGCAGTAAGAAATGGCCTTCAAGTAATGTTAAAAAAGTGATATGATTTGATTCACAGAAGGAGGGCATAACTCATTGCTATAGCTGCTAATCACAGAAACACCCAAAGAACCTTAGTAAAAAATTACTTGAGGTTCTTTGATAAAGAAAAAGGTCTGAGAAGGATATTTTGATTTTTTTTTTTCCTTTATGCTTTGAGATCTCTTATTTACTTCATCATTTGCAGTTTATTTGTTTTGCTTCTCCCTTATATATTACCTTCTCTGGGAGAGATGGAAAGTGGTAGATTGGTGCTGTGTGGCCAGAATGGGCAAGATATTCTTCTAAGAACCTCCCTTGTGGGATTCTTTTAAGAGGCAAGACAGATATGTATCTAAAAAACAACAACGACAACAACAACAACAACAACAACAACAACAACAACAACAATATATATCTAAAACCACAATGATCCAAATGCCCTCTTTGCTGGCAGCTACATAATAGCTGTTAAAAGAATTTAGCTCTTTGACTGTCAGCAGTGTTTTCATATGTGAAATATTTTTTTTTTAAATTGTTAATCTTATTTCCTGGGTAATATGATGTCACAAAGGTGTTTTGGTCATTCAGAAGTTAAGTTTGTTTTCCTAAGAGTTATTTAAATACATTTGGTAAATTAAATGTCTGTTCTAAAAATCATATGTAGCATGCAAATTGTTAAAAGATTTTTACTATTGTAGAAGCAATATCACTCTGCTCATAAGAGGAATATAACTCCCTTCTGCTGGTGTTTTTGAGCTTTTTGAACTGAAATGATGCACTGCAAACTCACAATTAAATTTTGAGTGCACTGTAATGTTCATGCAACATAATTAGGAATTTCTGCTGCCCCTGTCTAAAGGTATGTGTGTAGATATGCATATATACATGTAAATATACATACAAAATATGCATAAAAATATGTATGTAGGGAGAACTTCTCTTTTTCTCTGTGATTCTATGAGTAAATGCTTCATTTGTAAGTGCATATAAAAGCAAATTGTCAAACTAACAGAGTAAGGAGGTCTACAGCACTTTTAAGATATCTCAGACACTAATTTTAGAGACGATGCCAATTTCCGTAGGGATTTTTTGGCAGTGAAATCTGTCCTACATCTTCTAGTGATTTAAATGTTTATTAAAATATTTATTAAAATGTTTATTAAAATTATTAAGAACTGCTTGTGTCTGATCACTGGCCACTTGGTTCTTTGAATACCATTTAAATAGGGAGAGATCAGAACATGAGTATTGCTTAAGAACAGCTAAGTGGTTTTTTTAAAAAAAAGCAAAATCTGAAAAAACTGTTGTTTCTTATGAATGGTCTATTTTTATACTGTAATCTATACTTTTTGCTAGGTAAAGGAAGGAAGGATGCAAATATGAGTGGGGAGATAGACAAAAGTAGCTTTTGCTGGGAGCATATTTGAACCTTGTTTTATATTTTTTACTAAAGGATTTGTATATCAGGAAAGATTACCGTGTAGTTGTTTTGTAATGTTTCAATGCCCAAATAAGTATGACTTTGCACTTCTGCTTTTTAATTTTGGATAACCAATCACTTTTTGTCAAAACAGATTGTAATGAAAAAGTGATATTTTGATTAAATAAACAATTTCATGCCTGTTGTATTCTGTCCATGCAACAACTAAACTGATGAAAATTGGCTTAACCTCCCAAGGATATATTCCACTACATTTTACCTTGCAACTAAGGAATTCATCTTGAGCAATCTAATTGAGCTTAGAGGGGTATATAAATAACAGAATCCATCCTGATAAATATTTTTATTTTACTTAGGGGTTTGTTTTTGTTTAGTCATTTATTTGTTTTGTTATGTTTGTCGTTGAGCTTTCTTAAAGAATATCTTCTTTCTCTATGGTCAAAATGCGTACTCAATGTTATGAAAAAAGGGCAGAAATTTTGGAAATATTTTAAATTCAAGCATAAAAATTTACTTCTTGTCATTTATCTAAAATAACACAAAATGACCTTAGGAAGTTAAAGATGTGAATTGCCAGCAGTTTGAATCCATAGGCTTCCTCTTTCAGGCTCCAAGGTCTCTAATCCTTCACCATTCTCTTCTGGCCTTGACTTCTTTTTTTAGTTTTTTCCCTCCTTTTTTCTTTTCTTTTGTAAGTTATTTGAAGAGATCACCTTTTACCAAGTGCTGGTATTTTTGTAGGCCAACATTTTTTTCTAAGGCTAGGGATTATATCTTGAAAATATGGTTTTAGTAGAAATTCTAGTGGCCATTTGTTGTTTGCGTTGGTTGTGTTTGTGTAACTACAGCTGGGCTCGTGGGCATGTGTATATACAGTCCTGAAAACCTAAATTAGTGATCACTGGGCTTGGTGTATGAATAGCTGATGCAGACAAGTACAATCCTGTGTCAGACATTGGCATGAATGTTCTTAATTAATGGAATTTTTTAGAAGTGGACAAGTCCATTGGGGATTTTTAACAGTATGAGATCTGTTAATTCCTAATCACAACTGCATTCCTCCCTGTTTGATGACAGATTGTCAAGTGAGCAGGTGCATAGAAGCAAAAATAGATTATGTGCTCTCTGTAAATGAGTGGATGTGTTTCCTCCTTGTTTTGATTGATGAAAGCTTTATTCCAGAGAAGGTTATTCTCAATTTGTAATTTATACCTTAGATGATCAGCAGAGGCTAGAAAATGCTTTTCCAAATCAGCTTTCTCCACAACCACAGCCCATACAAATGAACTTTCAGGCTTTAAAAGAAAAGAGAAAGGGAGATAAGTGTCCAGCACAGATGTTCTCATTAGTGTGTTTTCAACCAGGATCAACCCTCTTCTTCACAAGCACACAGGACATAAATGAGCTCGCTGGTTTCTGCTCTCTTTCACCTTGGTGTAAGCTCTGAATCCAACCACACTATGCAGAAATTCAGAGGTTTACACCTCCCCGTGTCAGCTTTGCTGAAAGGAGAAACTTCATAAAGCACACAAAAAAAGAAGTCCGTTGTTTTAGTAATTGTGTAGAAGTAAATTAAACTTAGGACTATGATTTTTTTTTTCCTGAAGCTGAAGAAGGTTTTTTTATCATTATTCATCCTTCTATGACTGGTCTTTTTGGTTTCTTTCTGGATACTAAGTGTGTCAATCACCGTAATAAAACCACGATTTTGAAACTCAATACAGCTATAAAATTTAAATATATTTTTGACACTGTAGTAGAATTACATTTTATGAGCTTTCTGGAGACTCTTTACTTGAGGTTCTTATCTCAGCTTCATATTTTGACTACAGAAAGTTTTTTCTCGGGATTTATTTTCAATCATGCATGTTCAGTGAGGAACCAGTTCAAAGGAAGGATGAGGTGCAAGACTATGTACAAAGAAGAAAAGTCTCAAAATTCCTATTACTATTGTTAAAGACCTTGTATCATGGGGCTGCCACTCTGTTGTATAATTGTTTCCTTTTAACTGGTGTTCATCTCCATACGCAAAATACAAAAATAAGTGGTTGAATAAGTGGATAAATAAGTATAAAAGCTATAGAAACTAGCAGTTCAACTTAAAGACAATGTAGTTCAAGTCCAGTTTGCAAGAAAAACCATGAAATCTCAAACATTTGATCTTGTGCTGTATCACTTAACCAGCAATGAAGGATTTTTCTGTGTTCTGCATTTGATGCTGTCTAGAGTATCAGATGTTCAGATGCTCACTTGCAAGCCAGGTATGTGAGGTGCCATTTTCCCTTTCTGGTTTGTCATCTCAAACAGCTGAAGACTCATGTTGTGAAGATGCTTTTTCTCCAGCAGAAAGACTGGCAGTCTGGAATTCCCATTCATGCCCAAATGGCTGCCTTACCAGCTGTAGTTTGATAGTTACTGCAATTAATTTACACATAAAAGAAAGGATTCACTGTGCACTGCTGGGACAATTTACACCTAGCTGGCAGAACAACCACTTTTGTATTTACAATGCTATTCCCATGCTGCCCGTGCCTGACCTTGCTGATAAATCTGAGTCACAGAAGTGTACAGGAACTTGTAGTTCACAAGCTGTCACTATTCTCAAACTGAAATCAGAATTGCAACCTTCATTGATTTAAAAGGGAAAATTCCTCATCTAAATGACCCAAATGCAGCTTTTAGTCAGAGAGAAAAGAAAAACATGGGGGAAAATTGCCTTCAAAAATATAATTTCCTGTGGAAGAATGTATCATTTTGTTTTCTCCTAAGTATTAGTTTAGCTAATGATAGGTTTATAAATAATGGCTTGAGACTGAATGCAGATAAACATATCTATAAACTACTGTCTACATGCTCATATATAAAACAATCTAACTTGCTTTTCTCTTATGTATATATTTGGGATTTGGAAGGAGAAATTGATGCATATGATCACCTGGTGTCCTGTAATATAATTGGCCTAGATTTAAAGAGTAAATTTTGTGTGACTATATGGACTTGAAGATGCTCGGCTGATAAGCATCAGTCTTACAACCTGGTTGCCAGAGCATTTGGGTAAGTTATAGACCCATATTTGCCAACATTTGACCACTATGCAAAAAATGTAGAGCATGCTGGACGTGAGAGAAGCAGCAACAGCTGGCCTGACTCGAGTCTGTTTGTTAGGGCATTTGCCTAAGATATTTTTCATTTATACATGTGCTTCCAGAGTAGCTTTCCCCCTTCAACATAATGTTGTGGCTTTTTGATACAAAGAGTACTAAGGAAATACCAGAGTTGTTCCTCAGGGTATGCCTACTGGATGGCCCTCAACAGATCAGGCATCTTAAGAGAGTGGTTTGACGCACATATGATCTGCACTACTGTCTAGATCTTATCTTACTGACAGGAAAGACCATGTTTTTCTCATTTGCTTAAATCTCTCACTTCTGTGAATTGTCTCTGTGTTAGACATTTAACCCTGCATCTGGTTTTCTACAGAATGGTCTGACAGAAACCTTGGAGGCATAAATGGTTCAAGAATCAATTTGACAACAATGAAAAGGGGGATAAGTCTGACCAACTAGAATCAGATTACCCCAGGTTTCAGGCTCTTTGAGAAAAAGGTTCTTTGAATAGTTAATTGAACATTATCTAGCAGAAGTTTTGGCCTTCACGGGGATTTCTGGATAGCTTATAAGACCTTAAATGTCACCAAAACCAGTAAAAAAAATCACAAAATAGAGTTGCATAATTCTATTCTCAGAATCAAAAGTCTGGAAAAGCTCTTGTCTGGGATTCACATAGACTGAGAGTCACTGCTTTTCTGTGTAGAATCTTTAAGAGCTGACTTCAAAACAGAAGAGCTGAATTGGTGTAAATTATGAACAGAGTGGAAAAGCTATCAAAAATGCACAAAAATCCTGCAAAAAATGTGTGATAATTTAAAATTCATTAAGTATTCAATGTGCTTCTGATGTGAAATGATCCCATTTTATCCCAATATATTTCTGAAATAAATTTTATTTTTAAAATCATAATGCGTGAGGAAGGAGATTATTTTTGTTATAAAACCAAGGTATTTTGAGAATTCCAGAAGAGACAAAGTGTCTGCTTTAAATTTTCTATCTATTTTTTAGTTTAAGTGTGTTAAAATTATAAAATAGTAAATGGTTTCATAGAAAATTTGACTGCAAGTTTAATTTCATAAGTTTAATTTTCCATCAAAACAATTCAAAGTATTTCCCAGTTCTAATAATATTCTTGAGTCTTGATAATACTATTTCATTCTCTTATCTTGTGGATGAAAAAATTAACTCTGTATACAACTTTTAAGTTTTGAAATATGTACAAGAAAATCTCCAGATAACTAAAATAAGAAGAAATATTATGATGTAAGGAAAAATAGTGGAAGACAGGTAACCCAAGAACAGTGATGTTTGAAATTATGAAGGTGAAAAAGAGATACAGTGTTATCAAAGAGAGATTTTCTTTGCAGTCTGTTTGGCCCCATACTGTTTTGCTTCCTGCTATCTGAATAAAGTAAAAATCACCTTAGTACTGCTAGGTTGTTCTGCTTTTAATTTAATTACATAAAACCACCTTTAAAAAAACCAAACAAAAAACCTTTTAATGGAGTTCTGTATTGAGGACCTTGAACATGATAGAAAACTTATGGTTCCACTGGCACATTAATCAATGGTCACCAGTAGTATCTAGTATTTGCAAAATTGAGCATATTATGGAAATGTTAGATTTCTGAGTCCCCTGTAGAAAATTATAAGGATATTATTTTCTATGAAATTCTAAGAGGTGGAGTTTTCTTCTCCAGTGTACAGACTGCCTGAGCCACAGGAAGCTTTATTAATTATTTATTTCTTCACAATTTGCTTTTCCTCTGGTATCTTGTTGTGTACTGGCTGCCATGACATTTTTCCATACTGCACAGTAAGGATGCAAATTGTATTTCCTAGTATCAAATTGCCAGTTCAAGTGAAATTGTGACTATGTTCCAGCCAACAGCTATTTTTCTTTTTCTGTCAAATCATCTGTCTTAGGTCCCATTCAGAAATCATCTCCCTAACTTCTTTTACTGTGAAAAGCTGTGGAAAAGCTATCTGACACTGAAGTGGGATTTTTGCTGCTGTGTTTGTTTTGACCTCAACTAGTGATTTGAATGCTCCACATCTGTTCTAACAGAGTATTCAAAGTATTCCAAATGGAGCAGAGAGCTCACAGGCTTCAGTAACATAGCTAGCAATTATCCATTAGATGGTGCAAACACTTACTTTGTAGTGAAGAGAGGTTTCCTATGTCATTTTTTACAAATATTTTTTATTTAGATAAAGCCAGTAATTGATTGCTTTCTCATCAACTTGTGCCATCAAACTCAAGGCAAGAGCTTTTGCTGAAACCTGATGAGCTGCTCCTTACTATACCTTGAATCTGAGGAGAAAGGAATACAAATTCTCCCATGCAAAATATGAGGGTGGCTTGGTCATAATATGCTCCCAGTGAATTGTACAGGGTCTCAGTGTGGTGATGGTCAGACACACAACTGTGACTAAAAATATATGTATATATGTATATATATGTGTGTGTGTGTGTGTGTGTGTGTGTGTGTGTGTGTATATATATAATTACATTGCTAGGTCTTGCACTTGGGTCAGGGCAAGCCCAAGTACAAAGACAGGCTCAGGGATGAAGGGTTTGGCAACAGCCCTAAGGAGAAGGACTTCAGGTTACCGGCGGATGAGAGGCCAGGCATGACCCAGTAATGTGCACTGGCAGCCCAGAAAGCCAGCTGTGTTCTGGGCTGCATCCAAAGCAGCATGGCCAGCAGGACAAAGGAGGGGATCCTGCCCCTCTGCTCTGCTCTGCTGAGATCCCACCTGGAATTGTGTGTTCAGCTCCTCAAGCAGAGAACGTAAGAAGGATACGAACCTGCTGGAGTGAGTCCAGATCATGTCCATGAAGACGCTCAGAGGACTGGAGCATTTCTTTGGTGACAGGCTGAGAAAGTTGGGGCTGTTCAGCCTGAAGAAGAGAAGGCTCTGGGGAGACCTGATTGTGCCCTTTCAATACTTAGAGGGAGCTTATAAAAAAGAGACATTTTTTCCAAGGCCTGGAGTGACAGTACAAGGGACAATGATTTTAAGCTATTGTGTTGACCCTATAACTGACAGTCTTCAGGGGCAAGGTGGTTTGTGCACAAGGTTTATATGACATTAGATGCATCAAAGAGTAGAAATGACTTTCTGATGCTTAAAGATTTGCAGCTTCATTAGTTTTGTTTTGTCTCACATAAGTACAAACTTGACTATTTCAATAGAAGGATTATATTTAGAGTGCTGAAGGTGAAGTTTTGAGGAGTTGACCTACACATCATTGAGTCTACACTTTGAGTATACATTATGTGGAGAGATATTCACCCCAGAAGTTCTAAAAATACCTCTTTAGGATTGCATCAATTTTTCCCCTTGTTTTATACAACTAGAAAAGGTAAAAAGGACAAAGCAATCACTCTCAAGTGTTAATTATGAACATCTTAATTGAATCTCCATTAATTTTTCTGTGTCCTCACTGTCTAATTCTACTAGTTAGAATCTCCTGGTGTATGTACAATAGGCACATCAGAAGAAACTTCTGCAGACATTTGAAGATATATCAAAAGGTAACTCTGCCATAAAAGTTGCATTAAGCTTCTCCATTAAAATAGACATAAATTTCTCTATTTCACACTTTAATGATCAAATGTAATATTCAATGGTTCTAATAGCCATTACATTTTTCTAGAACATTTATAAGCTAAAACAAACTGTTCCATTAGTAGCAGAATGAATGAAACTTCCTTTCTTATTGTCACCAGTCCTTGCACGCCAGCCCACACTTTAATGCAACCACCATAGCAGGAGTGTAGTTTGTCTGAAGCTGTGCACCTGCTAAAGGAGTTTTATTTTTCTTTCTGTATGTTGATTCCTGACCCTTGTAAAAGATTTGAACTCTTTCTGATGTTCCATTACTAAAGGAATAAATAGTATTTTCTCCCTAGAAGTAAGTTTCTAATGGGGAAGCAGGAGAAATGAATAAAATCCTTAAAAACCTGTCCACTTTCAAATGTGAATGAAGTAAACAATGAAAGTATAATGATTTGACTTTTACATTTTAAGAAAGCTCATTGAATTAGATATACTCTATGAAAAACTGAGATGGAACCTGGTTTTGATATGGAGCTTTAAGGGCATTGCTTTACTTTAAATATGGGGTAAGAGTTCCTAACATAAAATTCTAGCTTTGTAAAACAATTTTAAGTATTCTGCTCTTTATCAAGTGGAGAGAATTGGATGCACTAGGAGGACTTTCAATTCAGCTGATTTTAATGTTGCTGAATATTTGCTTTAAGATAGAACTAACTCTGACTTTCTCACTTCTGACTCAAAAGGTTGTCTGCGTTGAATGATTCAGATACTGATATTTAGTCAAGCAAAAATATATATGTATAGCCATTTACGAGCTGTTGTTTTCATTTTAAAATTAAAAAAATATATATTCCACTCAACCTTATCTCTGTAGGCTGGATCCACAAAGATTTGTGTAACGAATCTGTTCCTGTTAAGGTCAAAGCTAAGTTCTGAATTTGTGAAACATAGTTGGGGTAATATTTGAGAATAGATCCGTGAATGAGGTTTTGGTCTTGTTCAAGTAGATGGGACTTTATCACAGAAATTTTTGTAGGAAGAAGTTCTTGTGGAATGGGTAAAGCTTCAGTAAGGTCTTCATGTTAGGGTTGTATAATTCTTGGCAATGATTCCTGGTTCAGGTTGGTGGGGCAGTGCTGATGATTAGTCTAGTTTATTAAAATCCCATAAAATTCCTCTTTCTGTTACATTGAGAAACTAGAGGCATCTTCAACCTTAAGGAGTTATTTTCAATTCACAGTTCTATTTTTCTGATTGAAAAAACAGGATTTTAAATTAAGCAGGCAATAAAACTAAAGTGCTATTCCAATTTTTATAGTGGTTATTCTTAATTTGCAATAACATTATTTGCAGGTATAAATGATGCTAACACCCTGCCATCCTGCTAATGAGTGCAGTCTCCCAGAGTACTATCTTAAGGGTTTCTTTTGGGCTTTTTTGCTGTGGTCATGAGTCTTCTTCCTGTTCTTTATTTTGTCATGTCTCACCTTTCCCTTGATGTATTCAATCATGAATTAACAGAAGCTTGTTTCAGTTGCTTATAAAAATCACAAGCAAGAGGGATTATGGTTTGAAGTAAGGGATAGGAGGGAGATTCTGCACCTGGTGCCTTGCAGCATACCTGCTGAAGCGACAGAGATATGGATGTTGTTGAAACTGAAATTTCTCCAGGAATCATCTCCAGGAATCCTGAGTAAGTGATTCTTCTAATTCAAGTAACAGTTTATGATGCAGTAGTTACTGAAAATCAGCAATGACTGTATGTGAAGTAAACAAAGAAAATCAAGGTTTCAAAAGCCAGAAGGATGAAAGAAATAGTTTTCCTGAAGCCTCTGCACTGTGAAATACAAATGCTGGAACAATTGGCTTAAGCTTCTTCCAGTTAGCTTCCAGCTTACAGTGCTGTATACGCCGTTGCTATTTTCTCTGTGAATTTTTGTTTCTTGAAACAATACAACAATTAACAGTGATAATGCAGGGGAGGGGGGAAGAGTTCTAGTTTTGTTTAACAAAAAATATCCTTTATCTACCTGGCAGGTATATAAGCATTTTGTCACAAAGTTTTCTTTGAAAAGGAATCAGCGCGTTCTCTTGCTTGACGAAGGCAAGTATGATTTGGAAGATTAAAGCAGTTACATACAAAAGATCTCCATTTAGATTCAAGCATCATTTCTTGGATGAGTATGTGAAAGAAATTTTCTTCAAAATATGTATTTCAAGACTGAGGGAAGAAAAGCAGTCCTAACCATGGATTTAAAATATGATTCTTAGTGTTGAAGGAAGAAGTAATTTAAAATGATAATGAAGTTTTAAATTCTTTTAAACTTCATTTGCTGATGCAGTCTCTGATGACAGTGCTCAGATGGGAAATTGAGATTTTAAAACTTCAAGATAGATGGAACATGAAATCTTGTGTTTCTGACAAATTCCTGTCAGACATAGATACAAATGAGACTGGATATTTAGATCTTGAAAGTGAAATGCTTGAACAGAAGATAACTCAGGCTCTGGGAAGAGAGAGATAGGAAGAGATTTTGACTTGGATGCCACTCTCAGACAAAAATACAGACTGGGATTTTGAGATTTAGAACTGTGTGTGATTAAAGAATAAGAACTGTATTTTCTTTCAGCACTTGCTAGAAGGGAAAGATTAGAAGTTAGAAGAAGACTGTTTTTATTTTTGGTGGTGATGATGTTCTGATGTGGTGGTCATCTTTAACAGCTTTTTTTCCCCCTTATCTGAAGGCTTCACAGGGAAGGAAGGAGGCACCACAGAGCTAGTGACTATGATACCACTCCAGTTGTTGACTCACCAATTCCAAATGTGTGGATTGAAATTTAAAGCCTCCTTTGCTCATTAATATTCTACTTGGATGTTTTAAAGAATGTCTTCCAGTGTCAGAAACTAATATCAATATAAGGAACAAAAAGTATGCCTGTTGTATCTTAAATGTTCAGCATTGTTAATATTTTTAACACTGCTGTTTAAGAATATGTCATGAATTCCTGGGCACAGACTGGAAAAAGTGCCTATTTTCTTTTACTTTCCAGATGAATCAAAGTCTCGCTTTCATCAGGTTTTCTCCATTAGTCGTGGACTTTTAAGACATTGTGATTTTGGTTTGAATTAGCTGCTGTCAACTTAAATTGGTCTACAACTCAAAGCATTTTTAACCCTTTTTCATTTCCATGTATGTATTCAATGTCTTGATGATAATTCTAAGCCAGATTGCAAAATTATTTCCTATTTTTCAGCTTGAAGTCAGTGTGAATTTTGATATTTACCTTCAAGTTAATTGTTACCAGGTTATGTGCAAGGAAAACTGCAGTACTATCCAGACAATATTAACAGGCTGACGAAACCTTTTAACATTTCTTCTTACATAAACCTAGTTAATCTAATTTATGCAGAATGTGTTTATAAAGCTGGCTTTTTAACCTTCATTTCCTCTTTGTGAGAAGTACAAGGTATCTCTGGGACAAATAAATCTCTGGGACATCTAAAAATCTGAGGAAGGGAAAAAAATAGTGAAAGAAATGGCTTTAAAATGTGGAGGCATTGTAATTCAGCATCTTTATTAGTATTCCTTTGCAATTCTTAATCTATTTCTATTGAAGTAATGGAAAAAGAATTTATTTCCCCAGAGGTAACCTAATGTGTGTGAACTCTCATAACTATTGCTAATAAAAAAGTACTCAGCTGGCCAATGTAACACTATTATATGTTTACAAGCACTATATGTTTATATAGTTCAAATTCCACTGTGATTGTCTTAATTTAAAGCAAATTAACATTTCATCACACATTTTATAACTGCTTTATATGTGTACAATACTTTCATGTAAAGAATGTTTGCATGTTAAGTGTGACAATAATACATCACGCTACTAAGTCAACTCTACAGGTTTTATTTTTTGATTGAAAAATTTACTCCACAGGCACAAGAAGTTTAAATACTGTTTCTCCCTTTGAAAAAGACAGGATGGAGAATTGCAGTGGTTTCTTCTTTGGCTAGAAGGAATTTTTACATTTCTTGCATCATGGTTCTCTAAGTGGAGGTCTTTACTGCTGGCTCTATAGGTGAAAATAAATATTATTCATCTACTTTAAAGACAGTTTTAAAATGCTTGTGCTATACATGAATGTGTACACTTTATTTGTAGTGTAAAAACAAGACAAACAATCTAAACCATTTTAAATTTCTGCATGTTGTAGTTAAGAGAACACATTTCCTTCAATTAAGAGCCAAAATCTCTCATTATGTTTAATGTAATAGACCTAAGGAAGGTCAGTTTTCCATACAATGTTAAAAAAGTCCATTTTACAGTTGAAACATATGTGTAGTCTTCTGTTTTTATCTCTGTAGAGTACTACTGAGTGTAATCTCCAAATGTATAATTTTTTAAGCATCTGCATAATTCACAAGCCTATGCATATTCTCGACATATGTTCAAATTGATGGAATAATAATTGCATCTTTGAATAAATTTGATACCTGCAGCCAACTTTTCTCTGTTCCAAAATATCTTAAGAGAACACCAAATATGTGTGAAGCTTTCAAACTAAAAAAATATTAAGGTTTTAAAAAAAACAAAAACAAACCATACCAGAAACCATTTCAATTACAGAAATGAAAAAGTTATCCAGCAGTGCCTTTGTTTACATAGGCAGGCAACAGTTAAAATATGTAACTCTGGGTATTTAATAACACTGCAATTTTTTCCAAACATATTTAACTTGCTGACCTGCTAACTGGATAGTCGAGCAGTTTTAAATTTCAGTTAAATTTAGTAATTATTGCACATTGTATTTGTTACCAGTAGAACAAAATAATCAAGATTTTGCTTTTATGTCACAGCTGAAAAACAACCAAACTTCTGCAGAGCACATTTAACGGTAAACAACTTTGTCTGAAGCAGGCACAAAACTTCCTGGCATGATCATTCTCTTTGTATTGCCTCTTCATTCATCTTATTGCCTTTGCTTTGTTCTACTTCATGCACCTTATGCATAGAGTGCTCCTTGATATTGACAATGTGTACACAAAAAATTTGTGAGGGAGAGAATACAGAAATGTACCTAATAGATAAGATGTAACATAGTGTATTTGGACATATAAAAAGCAAAAATTAGTAAATATTGCATTTGTATATTCTATTTGTTAATGTTATTTATTTTTAACATGTTTTAGAAGGATGCTGCTTTAAGAAGAGTTCATATGCTCTGAGACTTGCGACTACAGTGCTTTTTTAGAGGAACATTTCTGAAATGCGTGAATAGTCTGACTTTTAAAATAGCCTTTAACCTATGAAGTGGACTTGGTATGCATGTCCTATTACTTAAAGTCTTTACAGAATAAAAACAGTAGTTTATTTGTTTAGACAACCAGAAATCTTCTCTGTGGAGATACAGCTTATTAGTTATGCAGATAAATATTTTCCACGCCTATTTTGGATTTTTTCTTATTTTCAGTACTGACAAGTGGAGTCCTGAAACACATGGCCTCCCCAGTTTTTTCGAGGAACCTTGCATGGATGAGTGATCACCAGACTCCTCTTCAGTAGGATACTTAGTTGCATAAGAGAAACAGATTTATTTGCAACTATGTCTTTAAAGCTTTGTCAAGACTTCCTTGTCTGAGGAAGAACCAAGAGGCAGAGCTGATAGCACAGGGCAGAGAATTATCCTCTCTTCTCTCTCATTTCAGCATCCCTGCACTATCACAAGAGGAACTGGATAAATGCTGGAACATTCACTCCTGTTAAAATGTTTCTCTTAAAGTAAACTTAATTTTGTTCACACTGGAAGCATATGTTTGCTGTCTGAGGACGTGGAAACTAAATCACTTTTTAATGTGAGTACTAAAATTCTGAAGTCTATCAAGTGAGCTGTGTTGCATTGTCTTGAAAGCTGCTGTCACACATTCATGAAGGTCAAGAACTGTGTCTCTGCTTTCATCAAACAGATTTTTATGTCCACCAGGTGCTAAGTTAAGTAAAGTTCAGAAGTGTGAGTGTCAGGCACAATGGATAGACAGAGGTTTTGGAGTACTGTACGGGCAAAAGTAATTTTGGACTCTTTTGAATCTGTGTATGGAAGCATACAACTTCATCATAAACCAGGGAAGGACTGTTCAGAAGAAGGAAGTGCTAAAGAGTCTGAGATCAGATCATCAGCCAGATCTGAAGCCCTTTAGTGATGCCTTGGAGTGGCTGCCTGAAACAGAGGCTAGACAGAATTAAAAGAATTAAAGTGGGTATTTACTGAAGGCCTTCAATTGGTACACCTTGGGCAGCTAAAAGCCTCTGAGAGGAGCTACACCCAAGATAGATGAGTTTTTTTATACAGTTATAAGTTTGGTCCATTTACATACCAGGGGTTATCCTCCAATTACAGCCTCAGGTAACGAAGAAATTTACTCCAAGTTATCCACCCTCCAATCCGCTGTTGTCTATATTTCTCGGGTCCTGAGACAGTAAGGTGTCCTTGAGTTTCAGGCCTAGAGAGGAATTATTTTGTAGTAACTGACAGGCTATGGAGCTTTAGACTTATATACTAAAGCAGTATAGGATTTGAAAAATGTAAAAGCTAAATCCTAAGGCATCAGCAGCAGATTACAACATCTATAATTTTTTTTCCCTTCTCAAGTGTTTTATTAGCAAAGGCTGAACAGAAAAAAGTAAAAATATCTGTGTCTTCAAGGGGAGTTTCTGTAATTTCAATAAACTGTCAAATATCTTGTAGAAAACTCTGTGGTTTTTTTATGACAAATAAAGCTCTCAGAGAAGTTGAGTATTTGCAACATTTATTATAAGAAATGCAAATTTTTGCCGCCTTATCTTAATAGTTGTATCAGACTGAAACTGGTTTTAAAATAACTTACCAAGATATAGTAACATTTATTGAATTTTTCAGACTGGTCTAATCTTCATCTAAGCCACGTAATAGGGAAACCTTTCTTTTCCAGAGCATAATTGGCTTCAATTTAAGCAAGTACAGCATTTGGTGTAAAACTACTGTTCCTTGAGGACTTTTGCACTGTCTTTATCTTTGATGTTTTCAAAACTTCAGTGCTTCACTGTTAATAATGAAAGAAGAGTTAGACTTTCAGAAAGGGCAGCTGAATACAGTTGATATTTTTATGTACAGAGAAAAAGGTTCAAACATGGATCCCGAAGGTAAGCCCTAAACCAACTTTTGCAGACATTTGATGTTAGGACTAGAAACATAATTGATAATGAAATTCTCAGTGTGTAACATCAGATGACAGGATGCCATCTGTTCATTTGTATTTCACAGGTCACAGACTGACAGAAATCCACTAAAGTCTTTAATCAGTATTTGATAGACATATCTGATCAAAAAGGCATAAGATATTGATGTGAAAATGTTAAGAAAACCAGCATTTGCCACTTATTTGTTTAGCTTGTTTCAAGTTCTATCCATGTCTAATTTAAAGGATGCATACTTTTAAATTGGAATTCTTTGGTATGTTCTTCAAGGCTTATCAACACTGAATGCTCAGAGTGCTGAGGAAGTAAAGGATGATGTTTCTAAAAGTCATCCCCAGGAAAAAAGAGGGTTGTGATATTTGGATGAGGATGTGAAATTTTGAGAGCTAGGTCTTCAGGGGTGTACAGTATCTTTGCAGAGCATCTAAACTTCATCCTAAATTCTGGCACTGAACCCTTGTGCAAGTAAATAAATGTTGTTTTACAAAGAAGTTTAGAAATATTTTTATACCATCTTTAGAAGAGACTACATTGGAAATTCTTTATCTTTTAATGTAGATACACCTTTTTCATGTGGACTAAGAAATATTTTGCCTCTAGTTATAACAGGATATTTCATGTCCTGATGTTTTACCCAGTTCTAAAAAAGCGGGGCAGATTCTCAGTTAGATCAGGGCAACCTTAGCAAAATTATTGGGATCTGATCTTCAAAGAGTTAGCAGTTCTATTTGAAAATCTGGCTGAAGATATTGTTTCTTTTTCTTCTTTTGAGAATTCCATTTTATCAGTTTATGATTTGTGCTTATGTCTTTTAAAAGATTCAGAACCTCTGGGGAAAAAAACCTGCCAAACAAACACTAAAACAAATAACTCAATACTGTTTATAATGCTGCTTTGCTAAATGTTATCAACACTTTGACAATATGAGTAATATATTAGAAAATGTTTAGGTAATACCACAGAGACCATTTGAAGAAAATAATAAAAAAAAATCTGCTAGTTTGCTAGCTGGAAAGGACTTTGTAACTAATTTCAAGTAATAGGAAAGTTTAATCTACAAATTTTGAAAACCAAGTTCCTGACTATTGCTTAAGAGTTTTATGTTTTTTAATTTGTTCTCATTTAGTGACTAGCTTTTGATTCTAAGATATTAGACAACTACATCTCCCACTTTCATTGTAAAGAGACAGATTGTTCTTGTGCATTCAAGGTATAAAATTGCCCTTTGTATAGTGTAGGTTAAGCAGTTTCCTGATTTTGAGGATTCCATAAATCTTTTAAACCAAGGTACTGGTGAGCCAATATCCATACATCATTGTTTTAAAGCTACTGCATATTGCTAGCTGTGATTCTTCCATTACACTATGAACTAAAGAAACTTGTTTAAAGATTGCTTACTGCCATCTTTTAGCATGGGGAGTACTAATTTGCAATTGAAAAAAGCATTAAAAAGTGATTTGTCATCATCTTGGGGTAAACAGTTGAATTAGGTCTTGTGAGAAGAGAAAGGGATTTGGGGACCATTCTGGAGGAAGTGTAAAAATATTAAATGGGTCATAAAGCAGTGGAAGTTACATGTGAGACTTACTGGTCACTATGAAGTAGGATGAGAATAATCTGTTTTATTCTCACGTAACATCAGGAGTTATTAATAATGAAATGGTGTCTTATCTCCCCAAAGATGCTTCAGTGAAAGAAATTATCTGGAAAAACAGCCCAAGATATCTTTCTAACTGAAGGCCTAAGAGCAATCCTTTCCTAAGGACACCTGTTTATTCACAAGCTGAGGGATTTCAGACAAAGGAGGAATGTATGCCCTTGCTCTATTGTCCCTGGCCATATACAGCTTTGCTGAGAGTTTACAGAGGGCCTTTGTCAGCATTTTTTCTAGATTTCTTTGCCTAGCTCAGCCCCTTGACAGAAGCTGAGAGCTCAGCAGGTCTCTATGTTCAGGTTCTGCAGTTATGCACTGTTTCAGAAGGTAATTTAACATTTTATATTACTCTTCTGAAAAAGGTAAAAACTTCAATTACACTTGTGATGATTATAGTTTTCAAAGTTTCATTCAAAGGCAGCAAGCAAGATTCCTTTATGCCATTTTGGAAATTTAAAAATTTTACTCTTGCGTTTCCCATGCTTGAATCTTTGCTGACAATGTGATCTGGTCTTTAATGCACCTTCAGCAAAAAAATGCATAAGAAATTTGTTGTGTTAGTCAGACAACTAATTGCTCAGATCAGTGCAGTTGACCCACAGGAATTTTTGTCTTTTTTTTTTCCCTGAATTTTTGTTTTTTGCTTGGCTGATTTTTTTAGTTTTCCACTAGCTAGCTTCATTTATATTAAATTAAATGGGGCTCTAATACTTCTTCCTATTTCTACTTTTTTTCTCTCAATGTCCATCAGTTTCATTGGAAGATGTTCTAAGAATCTTCTGCTTCTTTTTTCAGGTATCCTGAGCCACTTTCAAATTAATTAGGCAATGTAATTTCTCCTTGTGTATCTCCACACCTGATCCTTCTTTTGACAATTTTTACACAGGCTGTGTAATTATTTTGAATAAAAGCATAGAATAATTTTAGGTTAGAGATATCAGGACAGGTCCTCTAAAACAGGAAATAGGGCCTATAGACATCTTTCCTGTATTTTTCTTCTAGAACACTTGTCTTTTTGATGTGATTGATGCTGGAAGGCTGAAATGCCTAAAATAAGTTGCCTCATTTAAATGCCATACTCTGGAAATACAGACAACATCCAAAAGACAGAGCTTTTTGACCTGAAAGCTAAAGCAAAATATTTAATTTGTTGGCCCAATAAAAGGTATTGCATTATCTACCTTGTCAGTAGACACTGGCATTCACAGTGATTGGCTCTTATCCTAGGATACATAAAATGCTCTTGACGAATTACTTACGGAAAGGCTGGAGGGACAATGAGCATAGTGACAGCAGCATATCTCTCTTCCCTGACTCATTCAAACAGGAGAGATGGTGTGTTTAGTCTTTCCAGAACAGGGTGTTTCAGGATGATTACTGTAATTGAGTCTGGTAGCAGGCACATTTGTGGCTTTGCAGATGTTGTAAAATAGCCTTTAATGGTTTCTGTCTTGAGTCTCTTCCCATCCAGAGGAATACCAGCTGAGGTAATAGCATTTATGTTTGTGAAGGAGTTAGCCCTCAAAACATACATCAGACCAGCTTTTTTTTTGTGTGCTTATTGGCCTCCCATGGAACGTCAAGACAAAGCTGGAGATTCAGCACTGTCCAGACTGTTTTCAAAGCCTTGATACCTGGCATTTCAAGGTGGAAATCTTGTCCCAAAAGTTGGCTCAGGTAAATGAGAGGTTTCAGCAGGAGAGCAGAGGAGGAAGAGAGCTCACTGGCTCTGGCCCAATGCAGTGCAGGAATATTCCAAACTGGGGCTTAAAGTTCAGCACTACTCACTAAAGAAAATCCAGGCCCCACTAGAGTAAAATATGACATAGCCATTCCTCTGGAAAGTGAGTGAAACATTGGACACTGTTTATGCAGCCAATGGCCTATAAATTCAGGGAGTGTGAAAGAGGCTTGGATACTGCAATGAACTGTGTTTTTACAGGCCCATGGAAGAGATGTCATTTCAGTATAGGCTATGCAGATTTGAACTGATATATGGAACTAGTCTATCCTCATCCCTGAAGATTTACACCCCAGCCAGCAAAACCTGAGGACAGAGAATATGAAAGATAATTTATTAGCTGCTGAGAAATGTTGCATTTCAATAGGTTACAAATAGAATCATTTAGGTTAGAAAAGACCTTTAAGGTCATTGAGTCCAACTGTTAACCTAGCACTCCCAAGTATATCACTAAACCATGTCCCTAAGTGCCACACCTATGCGTTTTTTAAATACATCAAGGAATGGTGACTCCACCACTTCCCTGTGAAGCTTGATAACCCTTTTGATAAATGCATTTTACATAGTATCCGATGTAGACCAGAGTGATAGTGTGTTTATTGCCACCGGAGCACTGTCTGGGCAGCTGGATCAGTCAGGGTGTGTGCACAGTGAGGCAGCGGCTCTCTGCTCAGGGGATAACAGTGCTCCTTGGTTGAGCTGCTGGGGCTCAGTGCCCTTCCTGTGCCCCTTTCTGCTCAAGGTGTCATTCCATGCCCTTGCTGACACACCACACCCTGGCTATGGGCACTTCCCAAGGACTTATTTTGTAGGATTGGGGTGCTTGGCTGCCATGGCTTCTGGCCTCACCCAGGTCTCATTTGCCACTGTGGTACAAGCTGTGAGCTCCTGGCAGGTGTCTCTGCTCCCCTGATGTTCCCCTAGATCGGGAAACACCCATGTGCACCACACTAGAGCTTCCCACTGCAGCAACTGAGAACAAGTGTCACAGGGGGGAAAAAAATCTACCTTTTTTAATCTCTCAGGTTTTTAAGTATAGGTATGGATGATGTTCTTGCTTTTCAGAAGGTATTAGCATTACGGGCAAAATATTTCTGACCTCCTTTGTATTTTTTTGTTGTTAGTTTTTTGGGTTTTTCCTGAAGACGTTTGCATTTCTTTTTCTCCCTTAACATATTTTAATTAAACAAGTGAAAATGATGTAGAACTTTAAAACTCTTGTGCTCACAGAAACTGGCTGAACATGAATGTTGTGGACCTTTTTGGGATGGAAATGCAAAAACTCTTTTAGTGCATCTAAATGACATGAGACAGCCTTTAAAATAAGGCAGGTCCTCTATAAATGATTCCTATGTCCTGAAGTTCAGGAGTATTGAGTATTAGTATGAACTTTTTATTAGGGATTTTAGGGATGAAAGAAATGGGAATTAATTGAAATACTACTCAGACAACATGACAAAGTGAGTTCATATAATAATGATGGGGAAAAGTCTGATTGGGTCCTATGAAAACCTTGATGTGCCTGCAAAGAATCTCGGATCTAATTCAGACTTGTAGGTCGGAAACACTATAAAGGGAACCTGTAATCTATGTGTGTTACCATTTGAATACCAAAAAAAGGTTGTGACTTTGCTTTTTAGCTTCTCTTTCAGGCCTTTCCCAATAACTGTGCAAGAATGCAGAATGAATTAGAACGCAGTCATCTATATTTCATTTGAATGCAGTATGTTTTATGCTAAAGCCTTGGACTTACCTCTTACAGTGGAATATAACTTTGGAACTACTGTACAGAAAGGCCAAGCTTGTAGTAAGCAAATATTAAAAAATACTCATCAGCTCATGCTTTATTTCTTCAATCCAACTATATTCATCTGTTTCTACCTCTTGCAAATTTAGGGGAGAGTCTCAACTCTTTTTTCCTTAGAGAAGTAAAATATGAGCTATTACATATTCTTTAGTGCAAGAAATGTTCTAGGGAGAATTTCAATATGTATTTTAACAGACAAAAATCTTTGGGAGGAATGTTTACTGCAGAAGGTTTTGTCAAAAGAAAACCTTGACAACAGTACAAAAAATGTCTTTCTCACAAGCTGTTAGGAATTTTATTTTTTTTTTTTACAAAAACAAATACATACTGTCATCTGACAGGTCAAATAACATTACAGTTCCTTTTTTTTTTCTGGAGGTTATACCTTCGTACTTATCTTAAAGGTGTTTACATTAATATTGTAACTCTCTTCTAAGGCAGAAGAGTGTTACCCTTCTGTCATGGACAGGAGAAGTGGGCTAAGTGCAGCCATTAAGTAACTTCTATCAGTTCATAAATGGAGTCACTGCAGTGTCACCATGATGCAAGATTGATGAATATATTCTTTTATCTCTTGGGCCTGTTCTCACATACAGGCCGTATTGTCCCCACAGATCATGAAGGTAGGTATATCAGTGGGAAGGTTTTTCATCTCACAGGAGGTAGATAAAATGATGAAAAATATGTATCCAGGGGGGTATTGCTTCGTTGTGAAGGCTGAAAGGAAGATGATGATATTTTTGTCCTTTAGAACAACCAAACAAGATGTTTGGCATAGCAGGAGTCTTATGACTAATTAAAACCAGTGATCATTCATGTAAAAGTTTGGTTTCTTCCATGGAAGAAAGATAATTTTGAAAAAAGAAAAACTAAAATAAAAAGACCAAACATGGACTATGGAGCATAGTCCAACCTTTCTGATGCATGAGTAGGAATATGAAAAAGATATGTGCAAAATGAGTGCTCTTCTTAAGGAGAAGTCTGTTAATCATTGTGTTAAAAAAAAAGGATTTCAGCTTGCACAATGATTTCCAATTTATGCCGTTACATTTGACAATTGCATATGGAAGTTCTCTTTTTATAAGTTCATGTATTTATACATAAATTTTAAAACAAACTAAAAAATAGGTTCCTTCTACAAAATGCATCTGGAAATGAGAATGAGTCATGGTAGGTTATCAGGCCACTGTGAACTATTGTTTCCCTCCTGTGCTAGAAAAATTCTGTGGGTACAAAAGCAGAGGGCTGTCAATGAAGATTTAAATGGCCACAATGAAAATGGCACACTGAAAACTTGGTTTAATAAATAAATAAGAACATTTTAACTTTTAATGAAAGAGGGGAAACAAAAAAGTAAAAACTCAGCAATAAAAAAAACCCCTGAATTCTTTTCATGTTAGTGAAAGATATAAAAAACTCAGTCAATTTGGTATTTACTTTAATTTGAAGCAAATTAAAACAGAAATTGATTGAAATACAGAGGCACCTAGCAATTGGGATTTCTGAAAGTGCCTTAATAAAATAGCAGAAAAATGTACACTACTGCAGGAAGGCAGAGTCCACGCAGATGTTTTTCCATAACAAGGGATGCACTGATGCTTTTCAGTTTCTTAAGGCAGTCAATTAAATATGACCATCAAGGAGCATGAGAACCCATTAATGCTCGAGCCTTATGTTAAGATTTATAGATCAAATAGAGCAAAAGTTTGGATAGTTAGTGAGGTGTGTGGCCTGTGTTATGGTCAAGTGATCACAAATCACTTGTTTAGCCTGAAGATTTGTGGCTTTTCTATAAAAGCTGTTTTCTGACTGGTGCTTTAATCCATACTGTCAAAGGTCTCTTAATCTTCAATTTACTTACAGATAGGTTTGTTCAGAGAATTCATGCTTTCTAGGAATGCCTGAACACTTTACATTCTAATTCTCTCAGAATCATCCATCCATCTCCTTGCCAGTTTTGAAGGTAAGACTGTACCCTGTGCATTGCTAGCTGGATTTGGGATGGATTTGGGATCCAGCTGCATGGCTCTTTGACTATGTGGTGGTTTGGGTTTTGGGGCAGAAACAAGGAAGGGCTCTCACAGAGCAGTAAGGACACAAGTAAAGGGTTGCCTGAATGTCCAGAAGCAGTTCATTTTTCCTGGGAATTTTTTGCTGCCAGGGTGTTTGTTGCCATATCTGCTATTTGGATCTTGGGTAGAAGTAGGTAGATCTCTTCTTACTGTGCATGCTTGTTGGCCATATGCTTCATAGTCCATCTCTTTGCTATCATAATGAAATAGAATAGGAGCTTGTGGATGGGAATCCATATGGAATCATGCAGAGTAGAGCTTGTGGATGGGAATCCATATGGAATCATGCAGAGTACATCGACTGACAAGCAATGCTAACGCAGATTTCTCCTCATACACCACATTTTGTCTGTGTGGATGATACAGCCTGTCAGTCACTAAAGATGACAAAACCATATTCTTTCATTGATTTATTCCTCAACTAAAATAAAAAAAGTGATTGCAGACACAGTTTTCTGTGGAGGTAGGTTTGTTTTATATCCACTATCGAGGGTTTCATCTTAGTAAGGACATGGCCACATTATTGTACACAGTATGTGTCTGGCCATCTATGGAGTCATTGTGGGCCTGGTAGGTCACAGATTTAGTGACAGTCAAAAGTCTCTATCATAATTCAATTCATCTAGCATAGTCTCTATCACCATTTAATTTAGCTTCCAAATGAGGAGATTTGGCTAGTTTTCATTCCAATGTGGAAATCATTTAACTGCACTTCAAATAGAAGAAAGTTTCTCACTTTGTTTCTGACTGAAAACTTAGCAGGGAAGAAGAATGATTTTTGAAGTGGTAAGAACCTAAACAGTTTGTGCCATCTTTACTCTAATTAAGATTAATTTTTTGCAGATCTGATCATTACACAATAGTCTGAGGTGGACAATCAGTTCCAAAGGAAACCAGAGGCATAAGTCAGCTTCACTAACTTGCAATGCTAGCAACATCTGAGTTTATAGTGCTTCTGTTAGCTAAATCAGAAATGTCATATAAGTCTGAAGCCATGGCATTGCTTCCCCTAAAACTGGAGAAAATCACAGCTTTATAATCAAATGTCATTTGTGGTGTGGGCTGTGCTTTCTAGATGTGGCTTGAAACAATTTTCTTAGCAGTCGAACTGTCTATTTATAGAGTATAAGGGAAGAAGCCAAATTAATTACATCTTTTCACCTGAATTAAATTCATGATTCTAGAATGGAGACTGGGCTTTTACTGATAAAGCTTGTAGTGAGGCTAAGAACAGAAAAGATAAGCCATTTGCTCTTTTTACTACTCATTTCTGGGACTGAAATGTGTACGCACTTTTACAAAGGTGCAGAACAACACTGCAGGATATTTTGAATAGTCTAATCTTCTTAATGGGCTTTTAAAATATCTATTATTGGTGTTTTTCAAGTTGAAGCTTATTTCAGCTTCTATCTAGCACTTCTGCTTTTACTCCACTCCTGCACCGTGATAGCCAGAGACTCCACATACCTGTGTTTCAGGGGAAGGAAATGAAATACCTGTTTTATTTTGTTGTTTTGTTTTGGTTTTTTTTTTTACCTAGGGCTCCACATTTTTTAGAGTACCATGGCATTTACTTTGTGTATTTTCACATTTCTTATTGCTAAAACCACTGTTCAGATTTAACTCTCTTTTTGAAGTCTTAGTAGCAGAGCCTCATATTCTAGTTGCCAGATACTTTGATGAACTGACCACTTTCATTGTCTCTGCTCAGGTTTAATATTCCATTCATCCTGATGGGAATTTTCTCATCTTTTCTTGAAGGAAAAATTGAGTTATAGGAAAGAGACAATATCCTCTGCAACTGTAAATCACTGTAGGATTGATTTTGGTGGGAGGATGAGATGGGGAGACAATGGTATAAAGGTATAGGAGGTAAGATATTTCACCATAACAGGCAGACAAAATGGGAAATTTTTGCAGTGCAGTACCATATGTTGCTTCTTTCAGGAAAGATCTTTCCCACACAAGGGTGGCATCTGTAAGAGTTTGTACAGGTCCAGCGAGCAGGTGCTGCAGGGTGAGGAAACTGTGGGGAGGAGTTGCACTTAGACCTATCTGCCATGAATATTCTGCCCCCCAAATGTGTCACTGGGGGAACAGTGAGACCTCAATGCACTAGAAAATGCCAGTGGGTTGAATTAAAGTCAGGAGAAGGTGATTTTCTCATCAAACTGTGCCAACCTATACAGAAAGGCATCAGTATTCAGTCTGAGCTGATAACAGGTTTAAAAGATGTAGTATAATCAGTGCTGCCAGGAGACAGCGTAGACACATCATTCCTTGTGTGCTGCTGTAGAATAGAAATTACATTGTCCCAGAAGGCTCAGTTGAAATAGAACTTTGAGCTTTGTGCTCTATGAAAAGTTGTGATGCTTGGAGACTGGTGAACCAGAAGTTTCTTTTCTTTTTCTTTTTTATTTTTTCATACTTATCTGAGGAAGTAGAAGTTTCAGTAAAGTAATATTTGCTAAAAGGAGCTCTTGAAGGGGGCCTCATACTCTTATGCCTACAGCAGGAAGCAACAACCTAAACAGCCTAAGGGAAAGCTTTTAAACAGACTCCAGGATACCCAATAGGCTCTGTTTTGAGGGTTTCTCTTGATTTTACTGAAGCTAAAATAAGCAAAGAAAAAGTTTAAAGGAAATATTTTCCCAGCCTACATCTTTGACAGGATGTTATATGTGTCTTACTCTCCAGTCTCTGCTGAATGAATAGTGAGGGGATCGACATTGCCAGTTGGGATGCATGAAGAAATAAATAACAAAATTTATTATTAAGAGAAAGAGTTTTATATACTTCAGTAGAGATCACAAGAGTTACAGAATTACATGAGGTATGTAGAAATCTTCACAGTTTCTTGGAAGAAGCATTGGCTGGGGTCTTTTATACTAGGTTCATTTATATCTCTGACTAGTTTTTAAGAGTACAACAATCTAACGTGATATCCACAGTCTCCTTTTAATGCTACAGTCTCTGTGTTACTGTGGAATATCACTTTTGCATGAGTGATGTGAGCATTGCTGAAAAGTCAGGAAATGCCTCAGCTATGAAAGTTGGATACTTAAACGGTGATCCATAAAAATTTTTAAGTGTCTGAGAGTCTTTTATAGGTTTGCATAGAATCAGCTCTTGTAATTAGATAAACATGAAGCCATAAATAAGTTTCAATATTATTAATAAATAAGTCAGAACTTAACAATAATGGAAAAAGTCTGATTTCTCTTTCTTCCTAAAATACAAAAAAATGTACAGAAATTTTGCCTTGCAACTTCTCTTAGAATTGAGGAGGGTGGAATTTTTTTAAATTTTTGATACCTTTATACACATATTGTGAAGATTTCTGCATGCACTGAACACGAATCATTACTTCTATTTACAGAAATGTAATCTTCCTACATATTTGGTAAAGACCAATTTAATTCTGAGTGAGGATAAGGAGAATTATCAAATGAGTGTCATTTATGTTGACAGCAAATAAGGCACAACTTGTAAATGAACAGTCCTGGAAGCATGGCATCAGTTCTTACATGGACAGGGAAAGCAATATGAACAGTTCCTTCTTTTCCTTGTCTGCCTCTTTAGCTGTCTGTGTCCATTTTGCATCAATTCATCAGCAATGGCATTCTGTAAGAAGCGTCTCACTGCCTATCAGAGACAGCTATTGTTCATGACCACAGTGCCAGGCAAAATGGACATATTCTATTTCTCTCCTTTCTCTAAGTATGAACTTCTGGTGGTGGCTGTTACTTTCTTAGAAGCGATTATGTTTCCGATATTTCTAAGAGCCCAGAGGATGATCCTAAATACCTCAAAGAGGCTCAGACACCAAGCCACTCTCTATGAGTTGAAGAGCAATAAATTCTTGACCAGCAGGAACCAAATGTCAGTTTTCCCTGATGCACTGCACAGACAAAGTCAATACCTGTTCACAGCCTCCCTTCTTTTGCCTATTAGATTAGCAGGCGCCCTCGCAGAAAAAAATGGTCCATTTTATGCCACATCATGGTGTGTTAGAAAACTTAGGTAAGATGACATTAAAAAGCTTGGAATGAATTAATCACCTGGGACCTTCAGAAATCCAACTGCTGGCAGAGCTGACCTTGTCCCAGGTGCAGGTGTGGCATGTTAATGTCTGGTTCAGAGCTTAGGACTGAATTAGAGCTAATGATTGCAGACAGCATAGCAGGATAGAGAGAACAGTGACATACAAATAGAGTAAAAAAAAATTGTTCTAAGGAAGGAATGAATGACTGGCTAGGTTTCCTTATTATTACCTTGTAATGAAAAATTTGAGTTTGTTACTGACCTTCTACTAAAGCCAGTACCATTAAAGTGGAACTGGAATGTTAATAGCCCAAGTATTTCTTTCTGATGCATATGGCTTAATGTACCTTTAATTAAATCTTTTGGAACAACTGCGTTGCTTTTCTTGAAAAGGTGGAAAGGTGTTGGTAGTAATCCATTGTTAATTTAGGAATATAATTTTTGTAACCTTCAATGCAATTAGGAAAGATTGCTTGGATATTTTGAAGCAAAATTAAATGTTAGAGCTTTGTAATGTACCCTGTAATCTTTTTACATGTGTACCTCTTAGCATGCTGCTAAAACAGCAAGGTTATAACAGTAAGATAATTTTTCCTTTCTGTAATTTTCTCAGTGATTTCCCCATAGCAAGTACTGCTGAGTATGTGAAAGATATGCCACCGAATATTCCCTTTTACATACAAATAAAGATAGAAGTAGAAGTGTGTTATCAAGACTGTTGAAGTAGATAGGAAAATTAACCTGATTCATCAGAGACCAGTTTGAACTTAAAATGAACTCTTAAGTGACTGGAAGTTCAGTTCTGGCAGTAGGTACTGCAAGCATGGCTGGCTGGCCGATACACCAGTGCCCATTCACATGCCTCTAAGCTGAATTCATGGCTCAGGTGATGGTGGTGGAAGGGTAATGAGCTTGGGTAGGGTCTGTTCCAAAGGATGTACATCCCACTGGTTTGCTGTTTGTGTGGGAAAGCGGGGAAGAGAAAGCAGAATTAAAAAAGGAGGAATCTAAACCAACTTATTTTGCCAATGGGAAGGAGAAATGCAGTGCCTAATGGATGATGGTAGACTCCTTATAAGGTCTAAAAGAAGTGCCTATTTGTTTCTGTTAAAGAATATTAATGGGAAAGTTAGTCTACTGCTCTGATACCCATGGAAAAAGAGAAAAATTACCAGAATATTCCTGATGCAAAAGGAGCTTCTGTTCTCATTAAAATTCCCCCCATGCTAGCATATAGCTCCATTTGCTTCTAGTCAGTCTTATTTCAATACCTGCCATAATGTATCTAGAGAAAAAGAATCTTCCTGAGCGGCAGTAACTGGCCTGTGGCAATGGATGGTGGTAATGCCTCCCCTGAGGCTGTTTGTAGACAGCCTTCAGGTCTGCCCTGGTGTACCCAATATTGCATTGCTTAGGACAGAAGAGGTTGCTCCAGTAAAATACCTTTAAAACAGAATAATTGGTGTCTAGTGAGACAATATTTTTAAGATACTTCTCTTTTTTCCAGACCAGTATGATTGGGTTGACTCCAACAGGATACCAAGTGCTCACCAAAACTTCTTTATAACTTCTCTCCTCAGCTGGACAGCAGAGAGGAAATATAATGAAATGCTTTTGGCTCAAGAAAAGGACAGGGTGTTTTGCTGGATGTTATGTGAAACAGTAGTACAAATGGCACATTTTCTTTCCAGGTATATTTTTGGTCAGGAACAACAAATTTTCCTAAAAGTAATTAACTGGTCATGGGCTGGGAAATGTTTTTGGGAATCTATAGATTCTTTGGGAATCTATATTTTTTACGACAAAATAAAGGATAATAAATGCATACTTTGTACTGATAGATTCTCTTAGTGAAACACAGCTATAAAGAAAATTTTCCACTGCCCTGTAAGAAATGTGCATAGCAGTCAGAAATAAGATTTGCTGAGTGTGCACCTCAGGGCAAAGATAATTTAGAACCATTAGGGAAGTCAAATGATAGTTCTGGGGTAGTAGCAAAAGTCTTGAAAGTATAGACACAGGACCATGAGGGGCCCTAAGACCATAAGCACAAATGAGTACTTATTAAACAGCCTGGATGCAGTCTGGAGATAAACTTGTTTTAGAGTATAATAAGAAATGTTGTTCGACCTGTGCTGATTGAAGAGGCAGTAGTGGAACTGAGTCATGTATCCTGAACAGTGTTGAAAAGAGGAATCTCCTGCTAGAAGAATCTGTATATTGTGAAAAGTAAGGAAAACGTCTATTAATTCTTTTGCCAAGTAGTGTATGCAGGGTTCAGGTAGCTTAATCATAAATAGAATTATAAATAAATAGAATTGTGAAGGTAACAAAACCAATTAGCTATAATTATTATACATGTCTTTGGATTGTTTTTGCAAGTCTGCAAGACAAATCACTCAGTTAACTGTTTCTTTACTTCAGAAAAGGACACACAGAATTTATCAGTGCTGTACTGAGGTACATGCAAGTATCATTATTAAAGAAAATTCTACCTATGTATTTGGTTAAGGTTTGGTTGATCCTGTTCTGATCCATTTCTTTGGTTATATGTCTTTGAAAACTGGATATTAAACATGAATGCAACAGGAATTTGGGAAGAGCTTCAAAATTTCAGTTTGTATTCACTGTTATACACATATTTTTTCTCTCTGCATTTGGAAAAGATGCCCTCTTAATGCAACCACTGTAGAAAATCCTGCTATCTGTTCAGTTTATCACGTATTACGATTTGGTTTATCTTTTCAAGTGGGTTAGAATAAATGAGATTTTCCACAGCTGAATTCTTAAATTGCCTTAGGGTGAACATGGCTATTGATGATGTGATGAAAATGGTGAAAGCTGCATGACAGCATTCATCAGTATACTGGGAAAGTAACATCTGAAAGGATAGGATGGAGGTAAATGTTATCTGTTTAAAAAGAAAAAAAAAAGGTAACAAAACCCAAAAAGTTACATTATTTATTCTGGAGTTACAAAAATGTGGAAAATGCCAAAAACAGGTGTTCATTTTCTGTGTGGAAGTGAAGAAGCTGTAAGAATTGGCGACAATTCCTTTTAAAGTGCAGAAAACAGGTGATTAGCAACATCAGAAGAAAACAGATGGTGTGAGGTTGTTGTTGGCCAGCTGCCAGATCAAAGCTGCCACTGTTTCACACTGGCGCAAAAGTGATGTTGGGAGGAACACCAAAAACAAAAAGCTAGAAAAAAGGAAAACAGGTTTATAGCATATGCTGTGGAAGAGGGGAGGAAAAGAGAAAGAAAGAAACTGAAGTAATAATTTATCCAGACACCTGGAAAAGATGGCTAAAATGGTCTGGTTTTTTCTTGGTGTGGTTCCCACACTAGGTTGCTGGACCACCTGCTTCACACTTGCCTTGCAGCTCTTTCAATTTTTAAATATTAGCTTTGAATGCAAAATCCCAAGATCAGTTCTTAGCAAAGGTTCAGAAAGACATTGTATCAAAAAAACTAAGTAACTTGTGTATTTCAAATGATCTACTGGGAACTCAGCAGGTTTGAACCCCTGTTGGAGGTGGCACATGTCACCATGGAGCCATGGGCAAACCGGGCCTCACACAGCCTGCAGCCCTGCGTGCTCCTGCCTGGTTCCTGGAGATAAAGCAGAAAGAGAATGAGTAGAAATGCTACTCAAATAAGTGTTTAAGTGCTGATATAATTTGGGGTGGGCCATTAGCTATAAAGCTTATGTCGAAGAACTCTGGCCTGCAATTCATTAATCTCTGCTTTAATTTATGAGCCCGCTGCAGCTCTGCTGTCATGGGCAAACTGGACTCGAGGTAAACTGAAGCAGCACGAATAAGGATCACTGTCATGTGCACAAACACTGCAGAAAAAGAGGTGAAGTTGAAAAGTGTTCCTAGTAAACAAAGGGGCCTTAGGTTGTGACGTAACAGATCCTTACAGTTTCTTTAGAAATGTTATACATGTAGCAGTAGTAACTGGTATAAATTTCTTTTACTGACCTCTTTGGTGCACAGGCAGGCAGGCTGAGATTATACCCAAGATTTAGGTATTATATAGTATAGATCTAGGAATTATAGAAGAGCCAGGTGTAAATTCCAGAGTTTGAATTTTGGTTTGGAGATCTCCCTGCCTGAAATTTCACAGGCTGAAGTGTCTATAGAGCTAGATAAGTCAGCCTTAAAATGTCAAAAACAGATTAGCCAAAATATTCTTAAGTATTTGGGTCTTAATTCATTTGTTGTTATGGGAAGTATATCATAATTTCATCAAGACCATAAATTATGAATACATTTCTCCCATTGTCATTAGAAAGCTGTGTGGAACTGAAACTTTAAGTCATATTAGAAAATAATCATCAAAAGATCACTATCTAGCCTCATTTTTATTTCGGTGCAGCGGTCTGAGGTTTTTTTAGCTTTTTTGTTTCACTTCTTCCTTCTCCAATTAACTTTTGGTGTTTGCTTGGAAATTTGAGAAACCAAAATATTTTGTCATTAATTCCTCTTTTGCAAACTCCTCATCTATATCAGGTTCTAATACTTATATTTCACTTTCAGTCTAACATACGGCAATGTTCTATCAAACTATGCATGTGCTTAATACCTACGTTTTTGTTAGTGAAGGCCATTAATTTTTTTTCCATTCTGAGGTTCTTCTCTTTGATGAATAGCCTTTGCTCTTTAAGAGCCTCTGTAGCTTTCATCTCTAGACCAGGTGAAGTGCTGCACTGCTGCATTTCTGAACAGATTTTCTTTAAGAGCATTCTCTCTTCACAAAGAAATGAATAGCTCTTGCAGAATGATATGGGGTTAGTCACAATTTGAAGAGAGTGAGAAAGAAAGCAGTCTCCTGAATGAATGCCTTCCTTCTGTAAGTGGCTAATTAAAATCCATTATTGCTTCCTGTTTTGCCAAAAGCAGTTGAGATATGGATTATTGATGGCTTGTGGATAAAGCCTGAAGAAGGTCACATGGTAAAGCAGTGAACAATTTGCAGTTAGCTATCGAATGGTAATGTATTATCAGCAATACATATTTGAACTGGATGAATGACCAAGATACTGTAAAGCAAAACTGAGTAAATTCTAATGGCACTCAGCCATGGTTGACAGTGAAATATCCAAAGACCATTTTTAAAAGCTTTGGTATGAACAGTACCTTCAGAAGGGTACATATGGCAATTTGAATGGCTACACAAGGAATTGGATGCCAGGTGTTGAGTGGTGCCTAAAACTTTGAAACAAGTATGTTCCTTTGAGCCAGCTTCCAAGAATTACTATCTGTTGCAGTGCTATTGGTATAACCATATCTAAGCAAATGTGTAGAGTTGAGACTAGAGTTGAGACTTCCAGTAGATCTCTTTTTTTTCTGATTGAAAAACCTGGAATTATTTGAGCACTTCCATTTTATAAGGAGGTGTTCAGAGGTTGCAGTTTTTCAGTGAGATTTGAACTGGCTAGGCTGACATGGAGATGGGAAAATAGATGCCAGGTCAAAGCTGATCACTCCTGCCTGAAAGTTTGCTCTTGGCAAAGTTGCCATCACTTTCAGAACAGCCAGACTGGGAGGGTAGGGTGAGCTTGATCTTGGGCAAGGCAAGGAGGGTTTTCCAAATGCTGGGCATGTGTTTGTAGAGAACTTTCACTGTGAGATGTTTCAGAAGAGCTGCCTCAGGTCAATACACTGGTACTTAAAAAAAAAAAGAAGTGTTCTGTCAAGATATTTTTAGTTGCGTAAACATAGCAAGGCATTTCACAGAAAACTCCATTCTACAGTAGGGTAAGAGCTCATGTACCCCTAGGGGCTGATTGTTGTTGCAGGCAAATGATGCTTTCATATCCATTGAAACTGCAGTTTTAAATTCAGATGGTCTCTGTTGTGCTCTGATCATTTTATGAAGGGCCTTGCTTTCCAGCTCCATGCTGGCATACTAATTTGATAGTTATTTCTTTTCTAATTTCTTAGTCTCAGACCTAATCTTTACACTCCTTCTAATTGTTTTTTATTATTACATTTAATGTTTTAAGCTCTGGTTTCTCTCTGTACCTTAAGTAGCTTGCTGCCAGTGCAGCATCTTTGCTACACCACTGTGCACACAGTGTTCACTGCCTGTATTTGCATAATGAGCTAATCTTTGTTGGCTGATTACTTTGTGGAAAAAATTGAACTTTTAACTGATAATAATTGCAATCTATCAAACTGCATAGTCACCTCACAAATGATCAAGGCATGTTTGCTCAAAGTTCTGCTGAAATTTATGAGCTCTCACTACATATCAACATCCAGCTAGAAATTTTACCTAACATTCAGCTCTGTCAGAACAGAAACTGGGACCTTATTAGGTCAGTTGAGCTGGAGTTAATAAAAGTAAGATATTTCTAAGAAAAAATCCCAATAGCGTTCTTTGTATAGGTATTCATGTATCTTAATATAATGTCAGTTTGAGGACAACAGAAAAAAACACATACTTTTCTGAGCTATAATTTTAAACTATAAAGTGTATAGAGCACTTTGCCTTGTGCACTGAGCTTATGACGCTAAAATTTTCTTTGCAAGCAGAACACACAAAGCTTTAATTTCTTCATACAGATTAAGTATGTCTAAAAGTACATATTAACTTATCCATCCCATCTACCCTAAATTCCTTGATTTACCTTTTTCATGAAAAAGATTTAGAAAGTGGTAGCATTTCTTTCTTTATTCACAGATAAAAATTTTGAGGTAGAATTTGCAAATAATATAATAGTGCAATTGTCATCAGGATTATATAAAACAAAAATGTGTCAACAATGGCCTTTACTACATGGCAGAGTTGAATGTTTTGCTACAGTCATACAGTGCAGTTAAATCACTTGGTCTTTCTGAGCACCACATCATTTTTTGTGAATGACTTTTCCATAAACACAAACCATGAGACTGCTACTGTATTTCAAGGAATTCTTCATACATTCTGTCCCATGCCCCGAAATGTTTTGAAATTGCAGCAGAAACTGCTGGTACAAATACTAAAGATAAGGCTTTTTCCAGAAGATCTTGTATAAACTACAGTGGAGGGGGATCAAATATTCTCCATGTTCTACAGTTGTGGATCTGCAGCACAGAGAACTTGATTTGCATGCCATTGCCCATGAGGAGGGGTGTGGAATGAGGAACTAAGCACAACCCTTTCCTGGCAAAAGACATTTGAAGACATATATGTGGAGTTCTCCATACTGCTCACACTTTTAAGTAACGCTCTGAGTAATTAATTTATGACAAGCTTCCAGAGAGATTTCTGTTAGGACCTGTGACAACTTTGAAAGAGTAGCAAGTTGAACAAACTCTTGTGTGAAGAGGCTGTGTCTAGTGTCAGAGAAGCTGGAAAAAAGCTGGACTTGGCTGATCCAAAACCACATTGTGAGAATCCAAAATCAATCTGAGATGAATGTACAGTCATCAACCTGGAATTTGCAAGTAATGGTTCAAGTACCCCTTTAGAGTTTGTATTCCTAAGTATGAGTTTGTCATCTTCTACTGCAGTTATATAACTTCACTGTTGTTTTTTAAAAAGGTGTAGGTAACATGGGTATACAAGGACCTTAGGGATAGACACTGGCAGCTTGGCATATAGTGAAGAAAAAGGAGAGTTCAATAAGCAAGCTGAAATAAAATCTATGTGTCAAAGAAAATCTGCTGAGGGTCTTAGCAGGGCTTTTCCCAAAGGAAAACTTGTTTTGTTGTAGGTGCTGAGTTTGTTTTCTTAGTGTCCTGGGATGACTGTATGATGCTGAATTGTATCCCCATTTATCTGTTTGCACCTTTAAAACTAGATCTGAGAGTGAAGGGGGGGAGAAGGAGAAACAGTGGAATGTCTGAGGCAGCTGTTTTCGAAAACAGAAATAAGAGCTTCAGCTCTTGCTCTCATGGACTGTGCTGTCTGCAGCACAGACAGCAGGACAGAGCTCTCCTTGGCTGGTAGTTAGTTTTTTACCTAGCTGAGGCAGAGAAGTTCCCTGGGCTGTGGCTTTTCTTTTTCTTGGAACTAATCAGCCCTACTCTGGACTGAAAACCCAGACAAACACCAGGAGTTCACACTGGGGCCTGTGCCGCGCCATTTTCCAGCGCTGGGGGAACTGATGGGAGACTGAGTGAGCTAAGCTACACCCTATGGAAAGGACTTCCCGGATTTCCCATCTCTTTGAACAGTGAGAGGTTGCATTGTTTAATATTCTTCATTTTTCCATGTTTGTGAGTACTTTGCTTGTTAAATAAAGAGGGTTTTTCCACTTTTTTTAAAGGAGAATTTTTTTCTCCCAAACTGGTGAGGGAGGGGTCACTTGAATTTGCTTTATAGAGGGACCCCTTCAGACATTTCCTCCCTAATTTTGCCACAAACCAGGACTCTTAGAATCAGAGATAACATCTGGGTCTTTTTTAAATTTCTGACACATTTTTATCTTCTGAAAGAGTCATTTGGAAGACTGTTCTTACATTTACTTCCTCTGCTCTTCAAAGTCAAGTCAAACTGGCTGCTCACAATCCAGAACATGATGTACCATAAAGAATGTTAATGTATTTCTTTAAATCTTTCAAACTTCTTCAGCGGCCAAAATTTACCATAGAAATCAGTTCATGCTGGGAGAAACAAACTACTCTTACTTTGGGATTTTGATGCTTTCATCTTCTCTACTGTAACAAATGACAGTTTAAGTGCTTGTGACACAAGTGGAGGAGACATTTTTCCATGTGCACACTATTAGTCATATTACAGGTTCACCTTGCAACCATGATGGGGCTCCTACACCCCACCAGAGTATCTAGAAAATAACCTTCAAAAAATAAGACAATCTCCTTCTGCTGTTTTAATTATATAAATCAGCTAGAGGAAGGATCTGGTAAAAATCAGAGCGTTGCAAGCAGTGAAAGATTTTATCCCAGAGGCAGGGATTTCAGAAGCAAATTGTATTAGCTGCCCAAAATAGCATTTTCCAGGAGTTCCTTATTTTTCTGTAATGCATATTAAATTTTAAACAATTCCTTGTAATTTTGAGGGGCAGTGCTGATGGAGAGGGGGACTACTTTTATATGAGAGACATTTAAAAAGATTTGCCACTCTGAAAAAAATCACTGTGGTTTTGGAAAATATTTGATGAAATCTTTTGTCAAAATTCTGTTAAGGCAAACTGCCCCATTATTATTCACCACAGAGGATGAGCTAGATGATTCAGGGTGGAAAATATCCCTGTTTTCCTCAGCATAGCATATTAGTATTGCATGATATTGTCCATAGCTGTGTGAAACAGCTGGCACTAAGAATAGCCAGAGTGGTAGCTGCAGCAGTGTTGCAGGCTAAAAACAGAACAATAGTTGTTAAACACTATACTGATATTCTCCCACTCCTTCAGTTCAGGATGTTTTGGAAGCTTCAAGTCTGCTGAACATTGAAGGTCAAGGCAATTGTTCAGGATATAAAATTAGTTTCTCTAAGGGAAAAGGTTGCATGGCTCCAAGTAACTTGGCTGAAAATGAATCAAATTTCATGAGAGACTGAAAGTGTTGGGATATCTAGAGACCATGGTTTCCACACAGTTCCAGATTTGGTACCAAATTAATTTCCTACAAATATCTGAATGACTCCAAAGCGATTTAGACAGATGGTCTAACTGGCTTCATGAGCCTATAATTTCCCTCAGAAGGAATTCCTTGCCAAAATTGTATTTGTTCCAAACTTTGGTTTCCTATTTTCTAACAGGAGGCTTTTCGCTGTTGATTTAGAGCTAGAGGAAAAAGGGCATTATACCCAAACACCTTCCTGAACAAACATGAGGAGTAAGTTCTTTTAGAGAAGAAATCTTTACCTAGAAAATCCATGACAGAAATTGTGACAATATACACATTATGGCACTGTTCAAAACAGTGGGTTTTACAAATCAAGAAAACATTGATCTGAAAAAAACACTTGTAATTTGCCTTGTAAGTGAAAATTGTGTGGCAGTAGATAGCCTGGATAATTCAATACAACTTTACTGTATCTAAACTACCAAAAATTTTGAGGAGAGGGAAGTTTAATTGGATTATTGCGCTTATGAATACCTATATTTAAAATAAAGCAGCATTTTAAAGGCCGAGTCCAATTTTAAAGGAGCTAATTCTCACAACATGGATGAATATGTTTCCATGACAGCCTTTGAGTTAGAGCAGAGAAAATACCAAGAACCAGATGAAATCTTTTGAGAGAGTAAACACTGATTTCTTTTAAATGGTTAATTTCCCTTGGAGTTTTTTATTCCTATGGTGTTTGTTTCCTTAAAAACCTACTGCAAATAAGCCTGCTTTCCTCATTCATCATTTTAAGTGAATTTCATGTATTCTTCTTGTCTTGCTCTATTTCTGAACAGGAAACTGACCTTTTGAAATATTAGTCAGGTGTCAGTTCCTGATTTAGCACCATCTAAACTAATTTTTCAAACCATGTTGAAACCTCCCTATGCACCACTGCACTGTATATTATGCTTTAAGGCCTTTTGTTTTTTGTGAGGAAACAGAATCAAACAACATTATGCTCTGGAGCTGTGGGGATTTTTTAATTTACTGGTGTTTTGGTATCAGAGGAACTGGGAAGATGTTTTTTTCCCTGATACACTGCTGAGTACACAAAACTTTTTGAATCAGTTCTTGCTAGGTTAAGTAATAAAACTCGTGCCTCATTCACAATCTGAAATGTAAAGAATTGTTCTCCTTTAGCTTAGATTTTTGAATAAAAATTAACTCTAAAAGGACAGGATCTGTGTAATGGAAACGTCATTTTAAATTACTCAAAACTATCTTGAGTAATTTAGCTTGGAAGAGTTATGTCTCTGTCTACTTATGGATGACCAGTTAATAAACAAAATGCCAGAAGTGTCATGAATATAGTCCATAGATTTGCAGAAACAGTAAAAAACACTGCAGTTCTCCAAATGACTTCCTCATGGAAAATAAATGTTACTTCTGGCACAAATACACTCTTACATTTCAAACAAGTTTTCAATTTTTATCTGCTCTAACTAGGTAAAATGTTAACTTCAGATCTAGTCCAACATGATATATAGGCAGATACTATAATTTGAAAGGGAAAATGTATGCTGAAATTACCATCTATTTTAAATCTATGAATTTTAAATTACCATAAAATTACCATTACCAAAATTACCATTATGGATTAGAAATTACCATCTATTCTTTACACTATGGATTAGCTAGAAAGTGCTCTAAGACAATACAAAATGGTTTAGAAAAGCTGAGACTTTTTATCTCTTTTCCTAGTGATTGAGCTGGACATACTAAACCCAGAGTTCTGAGTGCAACTATTTACCATTGATCTTTTTTTTTTCCTACCACATCTAAAATAATTCTGTTTTAAAGTTCCTAGTTGCTTTCGCTGTCAATATTTATCTTGTTACATGAATACTATATAGTAAGGAAGAAACTGTTTCCACCTGCAGAACTGTCATTAAAAAAAATGCAAGCATTATTCTATTTTTTTTTTAGAAAGATACTCAAGGTTTCCAGAAATAAAATAATTTGGCAAAAGTCAACTGGAAAGGCATGAAGAGGTGAAAAGTGTTTTTGGATATTAATGGTTTTTATCCCAAAAGGCTGACTCATGCTGCAGAGACTAAAGGAGGTAGTTTGGAAACTGTAGATCTTTTAGAGAAACCACAGATGTTTCTATCCAGCATGACATCCCAGCTGATGGTCAGGGGCATATGACAGAGAGGCAAAGGCAGCCAGCCTCAGTTGCCTCCAGTAGAAGCCTGGGTCAGGACTGCTGACAGCGTATTTGCCTTCCTAATAAACAGCTTCTCAATTTTTTCAAGCTGGAGATTTATTTAGTGTCTTGTTTTTGGGGTTTTGCACCATTATGTTTATTTTAAATCAAGTCTAGTTACACATTTTAGGTACAAGCAAAGAAATACTTCTTATCCTTCAGTGCTTGGGCTGTCACTGGGGATTGGGAACAATGAGACAGCTGAAAATAAGGAAAAGAAAAAGCCTGACAGAGGTAAATACAGTCATGATGGAAAGCAAGGAAGAAGCAGCTGGAAGAGGAAGCCAGGAAAATAGATATAGATTTTGAGATAGAAACTGTCTACATCTCAGCAGAATAGCTCCATAAAAGAAAATAGGGAGCTGAATGGAGAAATTTATATATAAACCAGCAAACCTGGATAAGGGAGTCTTCAGACTGGAGGTAATATAGCATGTGAGCATGTCTTCAAGTATCTGTTGCTAAAATGGTCATTTGTTTTAAGACTGTTACTATCTGAAGAAGATACCATTGGTTTCCCCATCACTTCAAGCTTTATTTCAGTCTACTTGTAATAGGTGTCAATATCCTGTTTCTGTCATAGGGCACAACAGAATTTTAAATTATTACCAGGTATTAAGATTTAGCATTTACATAAAATTTTCATGCACTGTTTTATGAATGTTCTCTAAGTAATAATCTCAGCATATATGGACTGTATGAAAATGTATCTGTTTTGCAGATGGAAAAACTGCAGTTGATTGAACTGCTGGAAGCAACGCAAAAATTGCTTTTATCAGTAGCACTGCTTGGTAGTCAGGCTGTTTGCTTTTTACTATTTGTATCTGACTTTTCTTTCTGATTATTGTGTGCTGGATCTCTTTGGATTAATTTGATGCAATAGTGATGAAAGTTATTAATCTTAAGAGTGTGCTCTGCAGTACTTCTTTCTTCTTTGTTGGAGGACAAGGAATACAAAATGACAGCTATTTATATGGCAAGAGTCCCTGGGTTACTCACGCCTGTTTTCATGAAAAATTTCTGCTGCTGCTAAAGGAACTGATGACTTGCTTCATAATGGATATTTAATAAACCAGGGTCTGTCTAGAAGCATGTATGTATTAGTGTTTGAATGTTATTCACCATCTGGATGCTTGTTATTTTTTGTTTCTTGGTTTGAGATATTTGCCAAAGTAAGGTTATTTAAGAAAAGAGAAACTGCTATTAAGCTTAAAAGAATAGATATCATGCGAGTCATAACACTGGCCTCAGTGTCAGGCAAACAATTGGTTCTATCATTTCTTGTCATAATTCCTTCCTCATACTTGCCAGCCTCTTTTATTCATGTAGGTGAGCTAATGCAGTTGGCAAAAGTGCAACAGTATTTAAAACATATCTTTGCTAGACAGGATAAAAAGCTAAACTTGTGAACTTATGAAATGCACAGTCAGGAAAGTAGAAATTAGTGGCAAAACCTTTGTCAATGTTCACTCTTAGGTTGCATATAATTTCAGAAATTTCACTGCAGGTTCTAATGTGTTTTCTAATTTGAATTTGAGTATGTGCTCAATTCATGTATATATATCCATTTTATCTAGCAAAGTTGTGTTTCAGGAACTTTTCAGTAATGTTTAGTTTGTCTCCCAAGAATGTGGTAACAATATTGGATAAATCTAAATTCAGCATTTGTGGTTTCCATTCCAAGACTTCCAAACACTTGCTGTATCATTAATTTCTAATCAAAATATTTTGAGATTCTGGACATTCTGTAAAGAAAAAGTTACTGCATGTGTTGAAAAAACATCATATTTTCTCTTCTTTTTTAGCCAAATAATATTTTTTAAAATTCTAATTTCATTCAGAACAAAGGCTAATAATGCTTTATTACATAAAATAATTTATTTTTTTAAGAAAAGACAGGAATATCAAGTCTTTTTTTATTGCATGTATTTGAACATCCCATTTTCTCAACATTATCCACAAAGTCGGAACTGATAATTCGGTTTTCATTTGTTGACTTTTTGTGCATAGGAATACACAACAGCAGTTGTTTCTAAATATTAAAAAATAAATCCCTTTGTCAGACCCAAGCAAAATATGAAGGCTTTAGGATGGTGCTACAAGGAGATGACAAAGAGACAATGAGTTGAGAACAGGTTCAAGGCTTTATAAGGGAGACACTTCAGCATCCTACAGGTGGCTTCTGAAGCTGCCTTCTGCTAGCTGAAAATGAGGCTGTGCACATATCATGTCTGGGAAAATCTGGATATCAAAAGTAGTTTATATCTTATTGAAAAACTATATTCTGAAAACCCTTCTTATTTATTTTACAGTATGTACATTTCAACAGCCTGGCTGATTTTACGAGAGACTGATGTATCAATCAATCAATCAATCAATCAGCATCCTTTTAAAGGATGTAATCAAAACTGTAAAATAAAGTGCTTGTTTGCTTTATCTATATACTCTGTGCTTTTATGGTCCTCATGTCTTTCAGCAGCATTGGTCTGTAGAGCTCCTCCAAGCTTTCCATGTAGTCTAAATAATCACTCACTCGAAATCCATGCAGTGCTTCCTCCTGCACAAATACACACAGAAAGCATTTATTAGCTAAAAAAATAAAATGTACAACTCAAATTTAATCAGTTCCAAGGTTCTAAAATCAGCTCATTTTGTTCTGTTAGAGCCTGGCAGTTTAAAATAGATTTTTATTATGTTTTATTTAGAAATACAGGTTTGGCAATATCTGCTTCCAGACAGATTTTTTTTTCTAATTACACACTTGGCATCAGAGAATTTTATTTTATGGGGACATTGTTTAACACGTTTTTGGAGAATATTTCATTGAAGATTTTAAAGCAAAACAAAGGAAGCATTAAGAAGGGAAAGCCAGGTACTAAAACATTCTTTTGAAAAAAGATTTCTACACCAACACATGACATAACTTATAAACTTATAAACGTAAGTGTGGCTTTTATATCCAGCAAGATTCTAAAGAAAAACAGTAGATGTGTATTTTTTAAATCAATGATAAAAGATGATCTTTCTGAAATGCTTAAACAGAAACAGAATAAACTGTTCTGCACAACTACAAGTGAATAATTCTTACTAAATCCAAAACACAGAGTAAAAGAAAGTGCCCTCAGGAAACAGAAACAAACAGAAAATGTTCCTTCTCATGGCTACTATATTGGAGCGATAAGGAGGATGCACCACAGAACATAAGATCCTGAAGAAGGGTTAAGTAAGAAGGGTTAATTTATTGCTGTTGTGCACTCATTATCTACTAATCAGTATTACTGCTGCTGGCAGAGTATGCTGCAAAAACTCTCTGGAGCCAGTCTCTGTGGACATAAGCTGTACCTCTGGTGTATTAACTGAATCTCTGCTAAGCAGAATTCTCTTGAGAACATCTACTCAGGCTTGGAATGCTGCACTTCGGCATCTGAATAGGAATTCAAAATAGTCTTTATATTTCTTCTCCTCTACACAGAAGCAAAGTGAAAGTAAGATTTTATCTTCCAAGTTGCTCCTCATGCACTGTAAGGAAGCTGACTGCAGTGGAATATAAAATTTTATACACACACACATACACATATATCCGGAATGAAATGGCATATAGAGACAGGACAAGGGAGAATGGCTTCAAACTCAAAGAGGGTAGGTTTAGATTAGGTACGAGGAAGAGCTTTACTTTGAGGATGGTGAGGCACCGAAAAGCAATTGTGGAACACTGGAAGTGTTCAAGGCCAGGTTCAATGGTGCAGTGGAAGATGGATTGGAACTAGACGATATTTAAGGTTCCTTCCAACCCAACCCGTTCTACAGTTCTAGGGTATTTTTAGTTTAAATTAATTAAGACTTATCGATAGCAAGAGTACAAATTAAGTATGCTCCTTTTTTTCTGCAGTGGCCATTCAATAAATTGCAGATATTCCAGTACTGCATTAATTTACATTCTTTTTT
>VWYI01008753.1:8080-25608 GCA_013399455.1 Anthoscopus minutus
TTCATCTTTTCTCATTTTCTCCTTTTCTTCTTCTCCCTTTCCCTTTCCCTTTCCCTTTCCCTTTCCCTTTCCCTTTCCCTTTCCCTTTCCCTTTCCTTTTCCCTTTCCTTTTCCCTTTCCTTCACTTCCCAGAACTTCCCTTTCTTCTTCCCTTTCATCTTTTCTCTTTCATTTTTTTTCCTTTTTTACCTTTTCTCCTTCTTTTCTCCTTTTCTCCTTTTTCCTTCTTTTTTTTTTCTGTCTCTGATGCTTGGATGCCTTTTAAAATGTTGAAAGTTCTTACTACATGGACAAGCCCAGTGCTAATTCAGGCCTACTTACAAACCCCACTCTCTGTTGACCTCACCTCGTTACATCCCCAGCAGTGAAACCCCAGGTCACCAAGTGACAAATTAGGTGTTTGTCTTTGGCTGTCCCTGTTTAAATTGCTCCTGTACCAACCAAGAGGGCGGCCACCACACACTGTTCACGGGAGGCTTATTGAATGTATTAACATAGTTCTTGGGATAATGATCTTAACAATAAGCATGACATCATCTCATTAGCATGATCACTTTCATGTTGTGTGGTACCTATTATTGGTTTTCCTCAAAGTGAAGAAAGCATAGTTGCAGCTGAAGCATGTCTGCTTCTGCCCTTTTCTAGATGTTTCTCTACTGACTAGAAGATTTTCTGAGGAAAAGGCAGTTTAAATTGTTTTTATTCAAAAGTGATACTGAACAAGTAATAGAATTTTATGAAATATTTGACACATTCTGATTATTTTTCATATTTTCTTCATTTGTCTATGTTTGATCTATACAGTAATATAAAATCTGCATACATGAGTGTCTGTGTTATGATTGAAAGATTTTGTGTGTGTGAACAAGTCACAAATCAATCATGCATCCAAGTCAGTCTTATAATTATAATTATTACAATGAGCAATTAGATGCTTTTTTTTTCATTTTGGTTTTGCATATGAACAGTACACTTCGATAATTTGCTATTCATGTTGTGTAGTATTCATCTAAGTCATGTGGTGAAATATTGCTCATTAATTTGACAACTGAACCATTTTTATTAAAGACAGGAGTGAGAATGTGAATAGTAAGCTTGCAATGTACAAAATGTCAGCCATACTAAAATTTAGTCTAAAATTCATGTTGGTTTGTGAAATTCAGAGGTATCTGAGAATTTTTCACAGAGAAAGAGACAGCAATTAACACAATCCTAAAGAATTTTAACCAATTTTTGAGGATTTTTTTGGTTTATTTTAGGGGTTTTTGGAAAGCAATCTTCAAAATCCATTAATTTATAATTGTAGATGGTTTATTTGCCAAAAACCAAGAGCTGTCATTAATTTAAAAAAATACTGTAATCTTGACACTTCAGAGATTAAACTCATTTTAACATCTTAAAAATTTAACATTTATTTATTTATTTATTTAGTAATAAATAATTAACATTAATTATTTTAACATCTTAAAAGTGGGTTAGAAGCCTCTATTTCACAGAGGGCAAGCAGTACACTTTTATGAAGCCACGTAAGAGTGGTTTTTGAAGAGATTCAGGCAGTGCTTCTGTGTGACATCCTCTACATCATCCCAGCACTCTCAAGCCTTGGAGTCACGCACACAGAACTTCTATATCCCTAGCTACGATAAAGTGATAGCATAAACATAGAGTGTCCTAATTCTCTGTCTTTGGTATGAAAATAACAGTGGTCACAGGCCTGGTCTGCTCTTCTGAAGCTGGAAAATATGACTGCCATTCCTGACACCTGCTCTCCAGCCCACACTCCATGTCTCCAGTTCCCACCATACATTCAAGTGCAGTAAAATACCAAAGAAATTTGGAAATTGTAATCCCCAGCTTAAATGAAATTAGTCCAGCAACTTTATTCAAAAGTAAAAATAAATCTCCCACTGTTTTATCTGTTTTATTCAAGAATGAAGCAGTGTGTTATCTTTCTTACTAAGCCACCTCTTCCTTTATTCCAGCCACTGCTTATTCCCTGCCTGATAATTGGAATTTCCTCTTAAAGATGCTGAGATCACTTTATAGAAGTGAGGTTTACCTCTTGGCAAACATAACTGAGAAGAGAAGCTTTAGATGGAGCAAAATGTATTTCTTCTCTCACTTTATTGCAGGAGTTATTTGGAGCTAAACACAATTGTTCTATTAATACAGCTGATGGTGAAGTGCAATGTAAATGAAATCAATGAAACTCTCCTTGAAGGATCTAAGTTTCAAAGGGACAACATAAAACAAATGTCAGCTTAACTTTTCTACACAGAACTGAACCTAGCAATACAAATTTTTAAATATCTTGTTAGTGTTTTTAATACATGTAAGTATTTTCAGGTCCTAATTTTCATTTCATTACCTTCTTCTATCCAAATAACAATTCAGTAACATACAAAAAAGAATACAAAGATCTCAAGACATAGTTTTATAAATAGTTTCACAGCTGCCTAAGAAAAGAAGTTCTCAATGTTTTTTAAAGAAATTTCAGAGAACTTTTTATTATTTAAAATGTTTAGTAAGTTTAACAAGGGTTCAGCAAGAGTCAGAATAAGATCCTTCCTCATAAAATTGGAAACAAAATTCATAAAGGAAGGAAACAGTAAAAGATACTTGCAAGGTCCTTCTGGAAACTATCTAATTCTTTCTGGAAAGTGAAAGTTCTTGTCAAATTTCATACATTTTCTTCCTTTCTCAGGGTGTGGGTTAAGAAGGGATACACACTTCCCCTGAATATTCCTTCTGAAATCTGGCACTCCATCTGCAGGAGAAGACCTGACATTTTACCTCTGCTTTGAACTGTCAAAAAATATGCAATTCAAACACATCATTCAGGTAGTAACAGGTATTGCAACAATTTCCTTATATTTAATTGAATATTTTCAACTCATGCCCACCTTGGATGTAGTATTCTGCAAACCTGCCTGAACTAGGGATGTTTTTGAAGGAAAAGCTGTTGGTTGATATTCACATTGAAGCTTTTAAGGTATAATCCAGTAGTTATAGTTGTTGGATTATACCTAATCTGTATACTATATACTGGATTATACCTAGTATATAGTTACTTTTTAGGTATAATACAGTAATTTTAGTGGTTTAGCACCACTGAAAGCCTATTTGCAAAGTCAGACCTGATGAACTTTTATTTCCTACTCTTACAGAATTTCTGGCGCAGACAATGACTACGTCTCAGCACTCCATGGATCCTACACCTGAAGAAACAATATTCTTAAACATTATCAACATAACAGTGAATGTCATGTACTCAATATTTTGAAGAAATATAGAAATATAAGCCTTGTGATTTAAAAGAAAAAAATGGAATATAGTATTATACTGTTAATCTGGATAAAATGCTTTTAAATGCTATTTATTTTAGAGAACAGCGAAATCCTTGGAAAAAACCCACTAGTTTCCAACTCTCTTGCAGTTGCCTAAAGACTCACCTTTTCCCTCATCAGCTAGTGTTGTGATGTGTCCTTTGTTATGGTCCTTCATTTGCAATCTGTTAATGATTTGTTCTGCTTTCCCCTATGTTAATGGTTTCACCCATTAACATAACGGGTAAAAGTTGTATCATCTTTCCCTAGTTGTCAATTTACCCTAATACCTGCCCCTTCTTCCCAAATGTTCTCTGGTCCTCCTCCCACTGCCTGTCAGTTTCCCCTTGTGCCAACCCCTTGTTCCAAAGAGTTCCCTGTCCATCCTCTGTTACTCGATGCCCCATTGTTTTATGTAACCTGCACCCTCCCCTGTATTCCCTTATTGGTTTGTATATTGTAAACTCCTCCTTGTACTCCTGTGTGGGAATCAGGGACACAGAGAATATTTCTCTGCCTGGAAGGTTCTGACACCCAGGAAAACATTGTTTGTGACCTCTGTCCATGGAGAAAGCTTCCAAGGCTTTGGGATGGAGTGCAAACAACCAGAGTGTGAATTAGAAAGTGGTATGGTTAGTAGTGTGCCACTTGGTGTGAAAAATGTGTATTTTGGGTTTTATATAGTATGGATGTGAGGACTCAAGATGGAGGATTGTGGGTGTTGCCTCAGTTTCCCTTCTTCTTCACCTACTCCATATTCTGCAGAGATGGGAGCACAAAATTATTGGACAGAATTGGCTGCAGTGCAGGTATTGCATGAACAGACAAATAATTAGGTACTGGTAGTAGAGTAATAGAAGAGACGTTTTAGGAACCAGGTATCAAGTAATTGGTCACCTTATCTTGTATAAATTCAGACATTTTGAGCCTTTTGAAGCTTTGGCTGATGTGTTTTCTAAGAATGCTGAGCCTGTGTCATTCCTGGCTCGAAACTTGTAATAAGAAAATAATAAACAGCCTCTGAAGACGGAAGCAAAGCCCATCTGCCTCGTTTATGGGTCACACAAACCATCGGGGGTTGCAAAGCTACAGCAGCCCCTGGGTGGGAGAAAAACCCCCCACACTCGTCCCCTAAGTCTTCCCCATTGGACCAACTTTTGAACCCTTCCCTTGAACCGCCTGCGTTTATAAGTCCCTGCAAACACGATTTCTTTGTCTTCGGTTCCTGGACCCTCCACTGGAATGAAACCATTTGGAACCTCCTGCCGGAGATCTCCTCCTTATCTCTGCCTCCACACTTGACTGCCAGATCGTGCCATGGAGCATTGGCCTCCCTGCTCCCGAGGTATGCAGCTCCCAGCGTGCTGCCGCGGCGAGGGCTGGCCAGCCCTGACACCGCGTCAGACTAAATCTGTTACGGAGCTAAATGTTTGCTTTTGTGCTGCCAAGAGTCACATAAATGCAGTTCATCACCTAACCCACATTAAACACTTTTAGGATGAAATCTTGATTATATTCTACTTGATAATCTAACGATTAAAACTTACAGTGTTAAACTAAGTTCAGAACCTCACTTTTTAAAAAAAGTTTTGCCCTCCTATCTTCCGTATTTCAGAGAAGTCATATACAATAGCCTGAGAGGGCTTTCAGATGAAAGATGAGGGCCTACTATTTAAGCTGCTATAAAAATTTGGAAATCATTGAAACAAGGTACTCTATATTCTGGTGGCCAGGGAACACTTTTGATTTTATCACCATATAAAAGGTTGTTTCTAAGCTGTGAAGCCAGGAAAAAGCCCACGTGCAGCCATCTCATACCTTAAGAAAAGCCTCTTAAATCACCAAACCAATTCAAGGTAAATTTAATTTCTCATCTGCACAAAATTCTGAATGAGGAAAAAGATATAAAATTGAACTAACAGTCAAAAAAAGATCACATAGATTTCACTGTCTTGTCCACTTTCGTCCTGGATTGAAAGTTCTTATTTTTTAACTTTTTTTATTATTGCCACACAACTTTTTTATTTTGGCTGATGATCTCTTGTGTCATAAAAGATATAAACCTCTTACAAGGTAAGATGTACTTCTCATAGTCTTGTAAAATTTCTACATCACGTTTGAAATGATGATCCAAATTTTCAAGGAAAATTCAGAGAATGATCAAAATGTTCCAACTGATTGGATGAAATAGTGTTACCTAGAAAAAAACAAGCAAAAAATCCTCCTTGATACTTTCACAAAACTAGCCTTAATTATTGATTAACTGCAAATTAATCAATAAAGAATTGCACATAAAGGTGTTTAAATCCCCTCAGAGACTGCAACAGGACTTAAGTATATACCAATTTTAGGCACTTAATGCACAGAAGCATTAAAGGGAGCATCTGCAACTATATGTATATGTGTTTGCTTAACCTTAAGCATTTCCAATCTAAATTAAGTTAGTTCTGTAAGAAACTTGAGTAGACATTTGAGAGTGATTTGTTTAAGAAATTATTCATATTACTTGTTTTAAAGACACATCAATGAAGGTGATAAAATCCTCCATAGGAGGCAGTAGAAAGGCATAAGATGGTGAACACTGAGAATGACCCCAGTTTGAGGATGTTTAAAGTTAGGTCCACCCTTGTTTATTTCATTCAGCACCTGAATGGATTTTTAGGGGAATGATCAAGAGCCTAGCTATATATATATATATTTTCCTTCTCTACATCTGTAAACAACAAATGAATATTTTATGATTCTGGGGTAGAATATGAAATAGCACCTGAACATAATTATAAAAATGACAGTATTTTTCAAAATGTCTATTGTCTAACATATGTTCTTTAATCTAAAAATAATCTGTGCCTTATTATTTTTGACTAGAATCTAAGTAGAAACTTGAAAAGGCTTTTTGTACAATATCAAGCTACTTTTAGAAACTGTAGTTTATTACTTCGCCCATAAAACCAGGACAGCAAAACATATTTTATTAGGCAAACTGCACCACTAATTTAACAGCAGTGGAAATACTTTATTAATTTTATTTGGCTTAACATAGACCAAGAGGGCACTGGCCATATTTTAAAACCATTATACAAAACACGTTGTTGACATTGTGGAGATGAGGCCCTTACTAACCAACAGTAGAAGTTTTCTTCTGACTCCTCATAACTGTTCAAAAACTGTTGTGATTAAGCTGTGGTACAGGTTTGTGCAGTGGCTAGGTTTAGGTGAGTACATTGTGAATTCCACTGGCTACCAAGGTGATAGTTGTGATTTAAACCTTCAAACAGAATTTACAGCTGGTCGCTTTCTTCCAGTAGCAAGGTCTTGACTGCACACATGGGCCTCAGACAATCCCTGGTGATCTTGTGGCTCTCTTCCAACTGTTCCATGATTCTGTGATTCTGCTGAAGAACCCAGGCTCTTTTCAAGATAAACGTTCACTGATCTTGAAAGAAACATCACCAAAGTTGGATTGTGAATTCAGAAAATGTCAACTCAGCTGGCAAAAACTTCATTACAGCTTAAATTATATGAAATATCTGTACACACAAACTGTTCCTGAAGCTGCCATGGTTTATATTTAAGATGGTTCCATTTCAGCTTGAAGATGTCCTGAAGGAGGTTTGGTCTCCTGAGGTTTCTTGATGCTTCTTTGAGCAAAAGAGGCAGTTTACTCAGGTGGAAGACAGAAGGGCCAGGAGTATTCAGTGTGACTCTGTGAAGATCATTGATCTGTCATGCTTACAGTTGTGGCATAATTCTTTCCACTACAGATGTTTTAAACTGGTTAAGACATAAGAGCTGACCTGGCTGCACTTTTAAGCTTCTTCATGGAAAGTAATATAGATGAAAAAGCCTTTTATTTATTTTTTCAGCAGGGGGTAAACCAGAGGACAATAATTTGTATTTTGGGATGTTCAGTCTGGATATTAGGAAAATTTTTCTCAAAGCAGTGGAGAACTACTGTAATATGTCACTCAGGGATGCCACGGAGCTTCACCCTAGGACACTTTCCAGCCATGACTACTCACAGCCCAGTCTGCTCTGATTTAGTGATGCCAGTAGAGCCTACCTTGAAACCTGGACTAACTGGTGTTCAGATGTCCTCTTTGATCTGTGATATTATGAATCTGGATAACATTTGTCCTGTGAGATTATCTGATATAGAAATTCTGGGCAAGAAGATGAAGGGTTTAAATTTGGAATATATTTTTTATATATACATATATATAATATAAAGCTATTTAGTACTTGGAACTTATCATTCTGTCATGGTGTCAGCATACTCCTGTGTCATAGAAAAGACCATAACATTGAGGAGATTCTTATTTAATTACTCAAAAAAATATAAAATAAATTGGTGCAAGCATTTGCTCTTGCATCATCGTGTCAGTCTTTGGGTAACTGGAAGAGAGGAAAACCAGAATTATAGTTGAGACATTTCTAAGAAGTTTACATCTGTATTTTCCTGCTTCAACATAAAGTTGTTCTTTGGAAATAGTAAACAAAGCACAGCTTGGCAAACTTTCTGCTGTGCCTGCATGGGTACTGTTGCTCGTTGCACTCTCTGGGGTGGAAAGCTTTTACTATAAGTGTGTTAAGTAGCTTGAGAAATTAATTTTCCTATAATAGAGACATCTTTAAAAGCATGAGCTTGCTGTGCAGTAAATCAATTCATGTGACAGATTTATTCTTTTATTGGGAATTTTTCAAGGGGTTTTAAGAAAGGAAAATACAGTTGAGATACATTAAGAACAGCTTAAATATCACAAAACCAAAACCAAAGCCAAAGCCAAAACAAAAAAAAAAACCAAAAAAACAAACAAAAAAAATTAAAAAAATCTACCATAAGACCTCAAACAAAAACAAAACAAAACAAAACAAAAAAAACAAACAAACAAAAAAAACAGACAGAAAGAAGCCAAATTCTAAAGCTACTTTAGAGACTCAAAAATCTTTTTAAACTTCTTGGTAGAGTAGTTATTTTATCTTCACTGTCTGTTATCAACCTTTATTTGTATTTGTTGTAGTTTTTATTTTGCAAATGATTACTGATTTCAAAAAGATGGTAAACTAAGGCCAGAATACATCGGAACAACAGGTATTTTAGGTATTTTCAGGATGTTTCCAATCCACTATATCTTAGAAAACCTGAAGATCTCTTAATCAAGTTTTAATTATGTGTGACCAGACAGTGAAAATTTTACATGAATCATTATTACAAGAGCTTGATATTTAGAAGTCCAGGCTTCTCTCTACTTCTGCTACATATTTTCAATATAAAATCATGCAGGGTGTTTAATTTACTGTTGCTTATCTTTCTTCCTTCCCTCCCAAATTCTCATCTGAGATATCTGACCTCATCTGAGACTGGAAGGAAGCTGTAACTTTCAGACATGTTAACATGTGTTTTGCGTATATGTTTCTGGATGTTTTAAAGGAAGGATGTTCTCATGCCAAAATATCATTTATTTCAGATAAAAGGACTCTAGGGGAGTGACAACTGTAAGAGTAGCCCTGTGGGCAAAACGGGCTGAGAAAAGCAAGCAAAAGAAGCATAGGTGCCAGTACATAAATGTGATGTATAGAATATATTGTAAGTCTTCAAGTTTGGAAAAAAATTTCTGCCAAAATGAACCTAAATATTTTTATGATTGATGGCAGGATACAAATCAATGTCAGAGTAGAAGAATAAATTCAATGTTTAGAAAGATAGGCACTAGAATAAATGAATAAAGTAGCCATTTCTGCATCTAAAAAGAGATGGTTGAGTTTTAGTTATTCTTAATTTGATTTCTAGTTAAAGATGCCTGCATATTAATCTTCCTCTTAGTATTCCAACATTATCAGATTTTTGCATTTGCTTTTTTTTTTCAGCAATATTGTAAAGTCCAGTGTATTTTGGCTAAAAATTAAACTGAATACAGACCCTAAACAGAACAAGGGACTGGTTTTCTAAATGCATTTGGAAAGATATATTTTTTTTTTTGTAACTGTGCATTTGCACTTCAAAACCAAACCTCAGAGTTTCACCGTAGCTTCTTAACAAAACAGACTCACTGGATTGGAGTTTTTCTTGGCACAAAGCTGCATGCAATTAAGAGTTCCACTAGCTGGGTTGTTCCTGCCTGCAAAAATGAATAGTTTCTCTATGAGTTTAAAAAAAATAAAAAGTTAAATAGAAAAAAAGGAACTTACTCAGCAGTTGAAATATACAATAAAAATGTCACTGCTATCTTTGCTTTAATTATGGAGCTCACATTGTGATTATATTCTATTCCAGTTTGTCAGAAAATGAGACTGTAACCATTATTGTTAAGCACTGTAACATCTCTTCTCTTCACTGAGTTTGTGTGCCCTCATTTTTATTCAGTCATATTCAAACCACATCCTTTTCTCACAGGTTTGCAATAACTAGGACATTTTTCTAGCTCATTCTGCCTGTTATAAATGAATAGCCTGAAAATTTCCTTCTCACTCCCTTGTTTAAAGGCACAGATGAAGGACAAAAAAATTCTCCTCTTCTGCCACTGTGCAGGAGACTTTCCACTATCACAGCAGATCTCAGTGGCATATTCTTTGCTTCAGCATTCACCTGATCTAGGAGAGAGTAGTCAGAGTGTGGCATATCACCACAAAAACCTGGAAAGCGAGGAGCCACATTAAAAGCAGCTTAGAAATAGCAATGCTGCCCATGGATGTCCTCCCAGTGGCGAGGGAGACGAAAACATGGTCATCATAGTTGGAAAGAACCCCTCTTCTGGTCTGAGAAGATCAGATGTCAACTGTGTGATCCATAAACTGTGTTCCACAATTAGGATTGTCCCAGGAAGAACCAGAGTTCTGAAACACCTCATCTGAAGAATCCTTTGGTCTGGAAAGGTACAATTTTAATGTAAGTTAATAGTTGTTTTTTGGCTGTTTTGGTTTTTTTTTTGTTTGTTTTGATTTGGTTTGGTTTGGTTTTCTTCTGTTTTCTACAGATCCCATGTAGGTAGAACTGCTGATGCCAAGCAGCTTTTTCCATCGTGGGTAGGATAGGTATCTGACAGTATTTCTACAAAAGGAATAAAACAGCTACACCAACAAATGCTTTCTAGAAGGTCAATCCACTCCACATCCAATTCTTGCCTGGATCACAGGCAGCTGCATCTGAAAATGTCACAGGACTTCACTCCATCTGATCTTGACAGCAGAGAGCAGATAATACAGGTCATGTCTTGCTTTTGCCATGCTCAGTGTTACTACTGAGAAATGCTTTCTGAACTGTAGTTAGAAGATATTCCTTCTGACTTCTGCTTGTTTTCTGCCAGACAATGCAGTTAGGACAAGTTCTAAATGCTTCTCCAAATCCTAGCTGTAAAAGTTCACTAGTTTTTAAAAGGTGCCTGAGTTTGTTGGAGTGTGGGATAGTGCACAGCTCTTTTCAGCCAGGGTCGGGATTGAAGAGCTGAGGGACAGTTTCTGAGTTCAGACTTGGTTGTTTATTTTTCCTTACCTATGTTACATTCTTACAGACAGCGAGCCTGTCTGCACTAAGCTAAGAAATGGCCACCCAGGTGTTTCTTCCCAAGGCCTCTTAAGCATAAACTACCCAATTACAAGATGCCAGCTAATTTATTTTTATTTTTAACCCAGTAACTAAACACCCATGTTCTGCACTGTGGACTTTTCTACCCAATCATGCAGTATCACCCAAACCCCTGAAGAAGAAGGTAAAGAAGAGGAAGAAGAAGGAGAAAGGGACACCATCCTAAATCCTCCATCTTGTTCTCCATTCACTACTATATCTCAAACTGTAAACTCTAGATTTTTCACCCAGTGACTTAACATAATTCTATCTAATTTACACATTAACATTTGCAGATTCTCCAGTTTTAGAAGCTTTCTCCATGGTCTTAGATTAAACCCAGTGTTCTCTTGAGTGTCTGAGCCTGTCAGCACAGATAAAGGAACATGCCTGGGGTTCCAACACATGCCTATTTTGCTGATTTTTGTTTCTAAAAATTGGAAATAATGCCTGAGTTTTAATAGGCTTGAAACATCATGTTGTGGCATTTTCAAAAATGCTGTTTAATTCCTCAAGTGTTTTGTTTTGAATGTTTATGTATGGCACCTTAGGATATAACATATCAAAACAAATCCAAACACTCCAGCCCAAAAAGTGAAGTACTGTTATCTTTCCCTAAACATTTTATTGGTAGAAATACAAAATTCTATGTCAATATGTATACTTATAGCATGGACTTATATTTTTATTATCATAAGCTGTCAAATTCTTCTGACAATAATGGTCAAACGCATATTTTATATTTCTGTCAGAGTGGTTTAAAAAGCTTATTTTTTTGAGCTGAAATAAATGTAAAGTCATAATAGATGAATACTGGTTATTTTAAAAAAGGGGTAAAAATCCAAACTAACCAACCAACAAAACCCCACCAAAACCTGAAGTTTTCCCATGTCAAAGTACTCTAGAAAGACATTTTAAGGTTTTCAGTACTTCTGTTAAACTAAGATATAACCTCCCTGCTTCTTTCATATAGAAGGTTAATAAAAATTTCAGAAATATGTGATTGTAAAAATTTTGGACAGATATTTTCTTTTCTAGAATGGGAATAAAGACAGCAGTTTAAGTGGCATATTTCTAGATAGTTTACCTGGAGCATTATGAATAACAATTGTGCTTTCTTGATTATGCAAGATAAGATACCTGTTTATGTATCTTAACACTGAAGGAAAATTATTTTAGAATTTACAGTCCTCAGCTCCTGGGATTTTCCCTGCAGATGAAGGATACACAAGTTTGAATCCCACATAAGTCAGAAAAAGCCTTAATTCCAAAGGAAACACATATGATTTAAATATTATTAGGTTATAGAATGCAATATGCCACCTTGTTTTGCTGATGGCTGTGACGTCTTGTGACTCTCTCTTGAAAAGCAGGAAAGCATTTGGCATTTTCATTGTTCTTGACCGAGTTCAAACTTTCTACCCAAACTTTCTACTTCAACTTATATTTGGGGTTATTAATACTACAGTGGAATTGGACTTCTTAGAAATGCTTTTTTTGTTTACATTTTCATTCTCAAAATGAGTTATTAAATAAATAAAAGTTCAAAAACTTTCAAAAACACATAATAAAAGAAAAAAGGAAAATAAAAAAAATATTTGCAGCTTTAATGAGAAACACAGAATCATTCAAAATTTTAATTTCCTTTTGCATGTGAGGAAACTGAAAAAGAAAATAAGTTAAGTCTCTGCCATCAGCAAAGAGTTTAACACCCTAATCTTCTCTGTGGGCAAAATGTAGCAGATTGCCCCATTCATGGAGTGTATTCTCCCATGGAAGAACAAAAACATTAGCCCTGGTGTCCTCATCCAAATTTTGAGTTCTCTCAATGCCATTATTGCATTGCTTCTACATCTTTAATTTGGACCCAGCTGGACAGTGGTATTCCACTCATGGACTTTGAAACAAAAAAGCACAACCTTTGACAAAATCTCCCAAACATCCTTCTCTTGACACTGGAGAGTGATGGATTTGGTGGGCACTTGTCATGGGTTGCAGTGCAAAATGTAAGCAAAGGTGTGTTATTCCATCCCCATGTGTTGGACCTGGGATGTGGGGGTGATGCAATCTTGTGTTGATAAGCCAGCTGATAGGAAACCAGCAGGACAATTCCCTTGTCTCTCCCACGACCCATCCTCCCTCCAGGGAGGGGTTTTCTGCTGATGGGCCATTGAGTCCACTGATAAGCTTACATCATCCCATTGGAAATGCTCCCTCCAGGGGGAGGAGCCAAGCCCCTCTGCCTGAATAAAAACCTGAGATTTGGGACATCAAGCAGCCTTTCTTCACTGGACTCCCAGAGGAAGACCAGGCCCATCTATCACCACTGAACCTTCACTGGAGGGCTGCACCTTTCTAAAGGATCACTGCTTCAACAGAGCTACAACTGCTACTCCAGGAGGACTGCAGCCACCATTCCAGCTGGACTGCTACCAACACCCTGACCAACAGGGTGCCAGGTTGTATTCTGACTTTGTCAGTGGCTTTCTTTCTTTTTTTTATTTCTGTTTTTCCCTTTTCCTAATAAATTATATTTCTGACTTGGACTCTCTCACTGGTTTTACTCAAACCAGAACAGTACTCTTTTAGAGGGATAAGGAGTTGGTTGGGTGGTCACATCCAAGGCATCGTTGCCAATGCCCCAGAGGCTTGATGGACATCAGTGACAAGTGGCATTGGAACAAGTGGTATTCAATATCTTCCTTAATGACACAGACAAAGGGATTGAGTGCACCCTCCTCAGTTTTGTAGGTGACACCAAGCTGAGTGTTGTTGGCACAACTGAGGGACAGGATGCCATCCAGATAAGCCAGAGCAAGCTCAGGAAGTGTGTCCACTGGAAGCTCATGAGATTTAACAAGACCAACTACAAGGTGCTGCATTTGAGTTGAGGGATGCACTTAGTGTCATCACAGGCTGGGCAGGAACAGACCCAGAGCAGCCCTGCCCAGAAGGAGCTGGGGGTGCTGTGGGTGAGAGGCTGGACATGCCCCGGCCATGGCACTCACAGCCCAGAGAGCCAAACGTGTCCTGGGCTGCATCCAGAGCCCCTGGGCAGCAGGGGAGGGAGGGGATTCTGCCCCTCTGCTCTGCTCTGCTGAGACCCACCTGGAGCACTGCATCCAGAGCTGGGGTCCCTGCACAGGAAGGACAAGAACCTGCCCAGAGAGGCCACCAAGATGGTCAGACAGATGGAGCCTTTGCTATGAGGAAAGATTAAGAGAAGTGGGATTGTTCTTGTGTGGCCTAATTGCAACCTACCAATACCTGAAGGGAGCCTAGAAAAAGATAGAGAGGGATAATTTGCAAATCATTTGCAGTGACAGGACAAGAGGGAATGGCTTTAAACCAAATGAGAGTTGTTTTAGATTGGATATTAGGAGGAAACTCTTCCTGATTGTGAGTACTAGGAAAGAAGTTTGTGATGTACTAGAAAAGGTTGTCCAGGGAAGCTGCGGCTGCCCGATTCCTGGAAGTATTCAAGGCCAAGTTGGATGTCACCTTGACCAACCTAGTCTAGTGGAAGGTGTCCCTGCTTATGGCAGAAGGTATCCTGCTTAGGGATATTTAAGGTCCATTCCCACACAAACTGCTCCGTGGCTCTTTGATTCTGTAATGTTCTGTGTACTGCGCTCAGTGTAATGACATTTGTATAAAGACATTTTTATTACCATATAAAGACATTTGTTTTACCATTCCTTCTTTTTCTTTCTAGCTTTAAGAAGCTTAACCTACTGTTGAGCCCTGTCTTCGAGTTACATTAAGAAGGCATAGATATGTATGTGCTTTTTTGTTATCACTGCATGGAACTGGGTAAGGTCCTCTTGGGTTCATCTCACCTAACTGTATCTGGGAGACATTTGCAGCACCAACTTCCTTTGAACGCATCAGCCTGGACTTTTTACTCCTCAGACAATGGCAGAAGCTGTTGTGAGGCAGTTTACACAGTCTGCTTTACATATATATTTCAGGATGGAAAGAATCATCCTCTTGATCATGAAGGGACCCTGAGATAACTGAGTCAGAGGTGTCTACACAATGCATATCATCCAAATAAACATTTCCCATAGGACCTGACTGCAGTTTAGGTGTGGACATCCAGATTGAGAGGCTAGTTCCTTCTTTTATGACCACCTGACCTTAATTAATGTCCCTCTACCTGACGAAGCTGCTAATATGTGCTCTCTACCCAGTTAAATTCACAGTGGACTACGTTAGCTTGAAAAATATGAAAATAGGTCTGTGCTGGTGTGTTTCTTTTTGGCTGATGTCTGTCGTGGAGCACTCGTGAAAATAGTTCAGTCATCAAAACTGCCTCCTAGGTGGTAAATGGAACTTTCAACCTAATGGAAATTTTCAAAGCAGCATTTTAAATTTTGATTATACTTTCATCTAAATATATTTCTTTAATTACTTTTTCAGTAAAACACAACTTCCTCCAGAGGAAACTGTATTGTACATTGTATTTTCTGTCTTCTTTCTGGTTTTCTGCTAATTGTCCAAATAATATTTAAATAATTCAAGAAGAAGATCTCAAAATACTTCCATGGGCAGACTTCTAGGTCTATCAGAATTATTCTCCCAGGAAAAAAACCCACCTAATAAATCCCTTCCCTTGTTTGTATCATCCTATAAAGCTTCTATTTTCTCTTCTTGTTAGTTTATCTTAGGTACAGGAAAAATATCCCAAACAATTCCCATTCAAAGTTGGGTTGTTTTTATAGGTTTTTGAGGAAGTGTTGCTTGGTTTTGGATGTGGTGGTTTTACATTTAGTTTTGTGGTTTTTTGTTTGGGTTGGGTTGGGTTTTGGTTGGTCTGTTCATTGGGGGTTTTTGAGGGGGAATTTTGAGGTTTTTATTTCTCTGAAGAGCACAAATACATGCTTTTCTATTTGAAAAGCAAGCCGTCAACTTGAAGAATTTTTATTCAGATTATAGATTTATTCTATTATTCCTGAGTATTCTTTCTCTATTAAAAACTACTTCACATTTATCCTCTCAGATTTTTGGGAGTGTTTGTATGTGGAAATGATGATGAAAATAGCAAGATTAGTCAATGCACATTTTAACATACTCTAAATCCAGCAATTGCTGTGCAGTTATTTGCCATCTCTATAGTCTTTTAAAGCTTATTTTAGACTACAGAAAGTAATGACACAACACTGAAAATACATATCAGCCTTGATGGGTCCTCGTCCATTCAGAACTGACAGGTCAAGGGAATGAATGAATGAAACATGAGACCACCCCCTCTTGCCTTCTGCAGTTCACAAGGAATTTCACTAAGGTGGAATAAGGAAATAAGGGTCTGGATTCTGGCATCTAAGAGTACTCCTTCTCACAATGTCCCTGACATTTAAGTGCACTTTAGTTACATTATAAACCTGTGTTTGTACAGGAGTAGCTGGATTCTCCCTTGGCTCACCTCAACAGAGAATTATGAATATACATTTCTGTGGTTAGGTAATATTGATTGTGATTGGCTTCTCTTTTTTACTTTGGGAAAGTTTTCATCCAGCAAGACTGTGAACTTTTGCAAGGGGCAGACTCACAATTCATGTGGAGTTATAAAAGGAGGCCTTCCAGGTGTGCTGGAGAGCAGATTGAGCAGAGTGATGTCACCTGAGACTCTCTAGGTGCAAACTATAGACTTGAGCAGTATGGGCTTCTGTTGCTTACTCCATAGTGCCCAGAAATTCTTATTCTGACTCAAAATCAAGACATTTTCCTCAGACTGCTTGCTATTTGGAGAATTACCAACTGCATTATAGATGCACCTTTTTGTTTGTGAGCTCAACACTAAAATGAAACTAAACCTAAATATCTGCCACTGACTTTTATTTGATACCAGAGTTATCTGATTGGCTTTTCCTCCTGAGATTTCAGGTGCATTCAAAGAGGAAGTAGAATACAGAAAATCAAAAGATTTCATCACTCCCCCTGAAATCACAGGGGCTGAAACTAATGTAAAAGTTTCAGCTTTCTCCAAAAAGACCCCAAGAAATTTGTATGTAATGTTGAGTTTCAGTTCATCGCTCTTTTTGACCCTGAAGTTGGTGCTGACATGTATGGCAGTGTTTATTAATAAAACAATAGTCCAATGGTAAACAAGTTTAATACCAGGCATGAATGTTTGATATTCCTTATAAAATGAAAAAATATGTATTCTATAATGAATACTTAATTAGGACTGTGATCTGAATACGAGGACCAGAGCCCCTACTGCTGTGCAGACAAACCAGAGTGAAACGAATTACTGTCATGCAGGGGGTGATATTAATGGTGTCCAGCTTTATAAATGAATCCAATTTTAAGCCACTTTAGTTGCTATCATACTGAGAGAGAGCGCAACACGCCTAACATATCATTTCTGTACTGCCAAATGCTAAGATTTAAGCTTTAAAAAAAATTTAACTTGCAGATGTTTTCCTGCATTAAATATTTCTAATTATCTGTTGCTACAGCCAGACAACATTAAAAATAAATAGAATTGAAATTCTTGGGTTTTTTCCTGTTTGCTTGCTTAGCTGGTAGGTTTTGTTTTGTTTTTCTTTATATTAAACCATCTATTAATAGACAGGCATTGATTTTTACTCTGAAATTTTAAGTGATGTTTGGCATGAATGCTGGGTATTTGGGCA
>VWYI01008754.1:0-10239 GCA_013399455.1 Anthoscopus minutus
GTCCTTGCTCTGCTAGAATTTTTCCTGCAAAAGAGTACTACTATTTCTGTATCTGTCACAACTATCCATTTTTTCGCTGCTCAGATTATTCCAAAACTATCATTACATACTGGCTAAAATTGACTAGAAGCTGATTCTACGAACAGTTAAACATGGAAGGGAAGCAAGTGCTGCATCTGAGTGACATTAATAACTTTTTTTATGTTTGAGGAGCATGATCTATCAGGCCACTTTCACTGTGAAACAATGTACAGAAACCGCGTTATATTTCATAATTCTTATCACATCCTGAGAAAAGAACTCATCCAGTTAGTTACACTTGCTTGAACACACTACTTCTCTGGGAAAGAAGATGGGAACCATAAACAACAGTAAGTTCCATAAACACCCGTATTTGTGGTGATATTTGATGCTGTGTTGATAATCAAAGTACTTCTTCAAGAAAAAAATCTCACAACACACTCTGGTTGGATCTTCTTTATCTCAACCCTTCATGCCCTCACTTTGGTAAAAAGGACTGTCATGGGTTCAAGCTCAGCTGGAGATGAAGCAGTGTGGGGGTGCCCCACCCAGGGGAGGCAAAGATTTGGTTATTGTTAAAGTAAGAGGTGTGGCTTTGAGTCCCAGGAAGAGTGGACTCCACCCCTCTGCCTTATTCTATAAGCCCGGGAAAGGTAAAACTCCACCCTTCCTGTATAAATCCCACCACCCTGCCCCTCTTCAGAGTTCTCTGCCTGTGGATTAAGCTGAGTCTGTTCCTGTATTGGTGACTCCCCAATAAATGGATCTTTGAGTTTAAACAAGCACAGACCCATCTCATTCTGTTTCATGCCAGTCACCAGACCTCCCTGGACTTGATCCTGCTGCCACAGAATGCCACAAAGCAGCACACAGCCATTCACCCCCTCCCCTTTTCTCTCCACACCTCCTCCGGTGGAATGGGGAGGAGAATCAAAGTAAAACTTGTATGTTGAGATAACAACAGTTTAATAATTGAAAATTAAGTCAAATATAATGAGTAATAATAATAAACAGATGAGTGATGCACAATGCAATTGCTCACCACCCTCTGACCAGTGCCAGACCTCACTTCCCAGTCCTAGACTGGCTGTGGTTCCATGAGCTTCCCTCAGTTTAAATAGTGGGCATGATGTTTTATGGTGTGGAATATCCCTCTGGTCAGTTTGGGTCTGCTGTCTTAGCTATGCTCCCTCTCAGCTTCTTTTGTATACTTCCTCACTGGCAGAGCATGAGACACAGAAAAAGAAATAAGTCCTTGACTCGGGATAAACATGACTTAGTGAAAACCCAAAAGATCAGTGTGTTACCAACATGATTCTCTTTCCAAATCCAAAACGCATCACCGCAACATCTAGGAAAGAAATTAACTCTACCCTAGCTGAAACTGGGACAATAAAGTACAAATAAGCTTTACTATTCTATTTGAAAATTTGAGTATCTAAACTATTTCTCAGAGAAAGATAAAGGATTTTTAATAATCCTTTATTATTTATTATAATCCTTTATTATCCTTTATTGTCCTTTATTAATTTATCTATAACTAAGATATATGTGAGCTTCTCTATTGTTTTAACACTATTGACTTTAACAAATATACTTGAATCCACAAGTATATTTGAAAAACCCCTATTACATTTTCTTTACAAGCTTTTGAAGCTCTTTAGTGAAGCTGAAAAAGAGTTTGGGGAGCCATGTGATTAGAGGAATGAACTGATGTTGAGGTACATGCAAAATATGATATTACAATTTTCTCTCAAAAGATGATAAAAAGCTGGCATCAAATATATGTCAATAAATTATTATATGCAGGCAAATAAGAATATAAGAGACTAGAAATCAATTAATCTCTTATTTCTGCAGTTATATACAATGATTTAAGAAGAACTAGGCTGAATTTCTACCAGCAGTAGGGCTAAAGGATGTTTTCCTACTCATATTATTCACTATAGTTAAGTTTGTATAAAGATGCTCAAAAAGAAAGGAGAAGACAAAGTTCATTAATGTTAAAAAGCTGTTATTCTCAGGAAAATCCACAAACACCAGAGGTTTATGTCCAAGAAGGAGACAGAGGAGTCCTTCAGCATTATTTGAATGATGGGAGAGAGCCCACTGGGGCACACACCCGCAGGGTTTTCTCTCTCAGGTTTCGGAGGGCGCAGCCTCTGATCCTAAACTCCCGGCTGCGTGTTGTACTCTTCCCCACTGCTGAGGCACTGGGACGGTGCAGCCTTCCTGAACTGCCTAGCACATATTCCCCCCTCCGAACCCACTGTTTTACCCCAAAGCTCAGAAGCTCAGGCTTGTGCAGATCCTTGTCTATGTCAAGAGCCGAGCTCTGGGCTCCGCAACAAATCTGCTGCCCGAAGAGCCATTAAAATCCCTTTCAAAGACTTAGCACCCTTACCTTCACCCATCAAACTGTTTGGAAAGACATTAGTTTTTCTCTCATAATGCAGACCAGGGAAGATGTTATTTACAGCCTTGTTTTTTCTACTTGGAAAATTTCAACATTTTTCTGTCCCTAAAACAAGTTCTTATGCATCCTTTAGCCCTAGTTTTCCTTGACCTGAGGGAAAATGTCAAGTATCTCTAGAAAAGATTGCAGATGGATCAGCATTAGGATATACTCAATGTTTTCAGGTGCTCTCAAAATTAAATGCCTGGTCATGGTCCATTGGAATATCACCAATTTACAGAATAAAATACCTGTGATCTAAACTTTATTTCATGAAATTATAAAGAAATGTGGCCAGTCTGACAAACAGGGGCTCAACCCTCTTTTGCTTTTAGTCTATCACAGGAATTCACTTATTCAGCATTCAAATCATACGGTTTCAAATCTTAGAACCCATAACTGTTAATTCATGCCTTTACAAGGAAAAGAAAAATCAATTAGGCATCTAACTGATAGTGAAAATGTTCATCCTTCCTCTTCCATCAGACTTAGGGCATCCCCTGTCCCAAATTCAGTCCCAGCAATCCAGCTCCTATTGTGTCTGCTCCAAATGCATTCGGAGTAAGCTGATGGTTTTATATCTTCCAGCCTGAAGGTTTGATCTAAGTAATTTTCACAAATGAACAGATTGTGCAGAAAGTGGCAGACAGAGAGGATGGCTGCAGGTGCCAGCGATCTGCAGGTGACAATGGCTGCATAATGGCCCTTTGCCCCTTTCTGGGCACCTGTCCTGCCTACCGGTGCTCTCTCTTTGACCCAGTAGTGTCTGCCCCTAGCATTCATCAGGCCATAGCACAAGCTGTGCCAGCCAGCTCCTGAGCAGGATTTTAGTGAACAGGCACAATGCCTAAACAAGATTTAAGAACATCCTGTTCCCTATTCATTAATAAAATCTCAGTGCAGGGTGAGTCAAAATAAATTGTCCCTCCCACACGTAATTAAACTGACTGTGAGCTGATCCTATTTCCCCTTCCCCTAGGACATGAACACACTTAAGGGCTCACCTTTGCATGGATTTCTCACTGATGAGCATTCCTTAGACTGAGGTGGATGAACCACATTCCATACACCCTGAAAATTCAGATTTTTAAGAACAATCTCAAGAAGGCAGTTTTATATTTTCCAGTGAATTTTATTTTTATATGTCAAATAGCAACGAAAAAATGTACAAAACTTGTCAAAGATATTGGGGAAAAATCAATAAAAAGCTGTTTGATTAACTCAAAATTTTCCTTGGAATTTGGGAGTAATTGTACTCCTAAACTGAAATAAAACCTCTGAAACGACTTTATTAATGAGGAGCTCCTTTTTCATCCAGCTTCCAGGATTAGCAAAAGGCAAACAGCCTGTATTTACCAGGAAGCAGTCCGGGGCACCTCCCTTTAGAGAGGGTGGGAAGTGCCAGCTGAAAGGAGCACAGCTCAGCACAGCTGGCAGAGAGCTCTGTGCAAGAGCTGTGTTGGTGGGGCTCAGCATGAGGCAGCAGTAACCTCTTGTGTCGCTGTTGATAAAAGCCCTTGTGCTCTCTGGGAGCTGCTTCTTCTGCTGGCCAGCCGTGGCATGTTTGTGCAGGATGCTCACACTCTCCGGAGCAGCACACACCACTGGCACTGGGAATGCTTGCTCTCGGGCTGGCTGCTGCTTCATAGGAAAGTTGCCACTGCAGATTTCTGAGAAGGTGGACTGATGATCCCTGGAGTTGAAAAACTATAAACAGGAAGGCTACCAGAAGGTCTGAGAACACTCACCTGAAAGAAGGAGGTAAAAAAGACAAGACACACCTCTTGGTCCTGACAGCTCCAGAGTGTTCTTACACATTCAGCAGCTGTAAAGAGAAACAACAACAACCATGTCAGCATTTTCCTGTCCTGCAACTGCACTGATGTAAGCAGAGGTATCAGGCACTTGGAAGCCAGATGTTCTATCTGTTGCCTGGATTTTATTTTTTCCTACAAAACCTTCCTTTTTCCAGTCTCCATTTATTTATTATGCTGGATTTGTTGTTCAGTTATGCTGTGGCTCTTAATTTCCCTCCTTTTACTAGACTCTCCCTTTATTCCCAGTTCCCCCTCTTTAATTATTTCTTCAATTTCCTGAAAAATCTTAAGTTAATATTTTTCCTGTGGTGCTTTATTCAACATTCCACTTCCACGGAATCATTTTACCAGAGAATTACTGAAAAACTGATTATGAAATCAGTCCCGTTTTCCTGGAGTATTCCTTTTATGAATTATGTTCCATCTTTGAAAGAAGAGATAAATGCACCTTAAACATGAATTTTTCACATTAATTTCTGTTCTTTACATTTTTTTACATTAATTTATTTTCTTTGAGTATAGGATGCTAAACCCTGAACTGACTGCATAAATCTCTTTGCATGTGGCAACCTCCTCTCCTCCTAAATGATTGTCTCAAAACATTTTTTTATTTAGTCTTGCTCAGGCAGTAGCTCAGTCCAGGAAAATTAAGAATTTCAGCAGTTCATTAAAAAGCATTTCATATCAAGGGACTGACAGGAAGTCAGTAGGTAGAAATAGCAGACTGCCTGATGAGATTATCACAGACTCATTGTAAGGCAGATTGACGCAGGCAGTGTTTCAGGATAAATGTGAATGAGAAAGAAAAATGGACTTGTAGAAAGCAAAAGACTGGTAATTTGGGATTAAGATCTATCCCTAAGATGCTGAGGTAGAAGCAAGACATTAGGCTAGTTTATTTATAGAGAAAAAAGCAAACCCACCTCACTGTGGACAAAACAGATTTACTTTCTTTACAGGCCACAATGTAAGAATGACACTCAAATGCAGTCTTGGATTTATCTGAAGTCACAGCATTTTCTTGAAGCTATATATTTTTTCTCTGAGCTAGAGAATTCTTAGTCAAGGATGCAAACTTGCAGTTACAGACAGAAATCTTTCAACCATATCCTTGTTCATCTTGTTGAATGTGAAACCAGAAAGCACCTCACTGCAAGCAGCCTACATTACCTGCTTCAGGAGAGATGTCCTCTTCCTCACCTGCATTTTGTGTCCACACAAGCTGTTTGCTGTGTCCTCTCTGAGCACTCATAATCAACTTGAGTGAAACAATAACTGTACCATATATTTTGCATGCACATATCTTATTTATTTATTTATTTATTTATTTATTTATTTATTTNAAAACTGTCACTCTTTGTATGCAGCAAGTGAGCTGCAGTACAGATGAGATCTAACTACATATGGGTCCTCACAAGCCTGACTCTAATTGATAGACCTTGCAGAAGCAGTTCCATGACAACTTCTTTAAAAACTACAGGTTTTTCTAAGATGACATTTCCGTGCTCTTGCCTGTACAAGGACTGATTTATTGTCTCAGTAATGCTAATGGCATCTGAGGGAAACATCTGTATTTTGGCAAAGTAACATAGCCACTTGTGCCAGTGGCAAAAACCTCAAGCTGGCCTTTCTTGAATGACACTCTGCCTTTAAAATGGTCCCAAGTATGTATACAGCAATCCAGTGGTCACTAAGCAGGAGAGAGCCTTTAGAGGAGCCAGCAGAAAACTGCCTACATGAGAACAGGCAATTTGTACATATGGCCCATAAAAGATCTCTGGAGCTTTTTCTAACAACATATGCAAGGCAGGATCTGCAGGCCAATGTTGCATGTCACCCGTCTTAACAACAACACAGGTGAAAATCTGCTCACAACATAGCTTTGACAAGGGAATGTGCAACAACATTTGACTTAAAATACAGCTTTTGGGGCAAAGGGTCAGAAACTGCATTGTTGGAGAGTTCAGGTGAGCTTGTCTAGAACAATTAAAGCTTGTTGGTGCACTCAGGACCCTGACAATCTTGGCTGAAGGAGTACAGCTTCAACAAGCATCACAGAGGGAATCATAGACTCAGAGAAAAAAATACTTTAACCACATGTAGCATCACACTGTGTCAGTAGGATAACGAAGACTTTAAACGGTAAGCAGCCATCGCTTCAAGATACTTTCTACAGCAGAGGAAAGTCCATCAGGGTAGTAGTTAATGATTAATGATCAGTGACAGTCACTTAGAATTCATGAGTATCCCTGAAATGCTAGAGATTAGGTAGGTGGTTTCAAATTACTTTCCCTACTGAGTTCGGTACCCTGAATTGTGCATTGCTAATAAGGACCCAGAAACGGAGAGGGTTAGTACATTCCCAAGTTTTTGAGGTGCCTTTTTTTTGTTTGTTTGCTTGTTCGTTTGTTTTAATTTAATGGAATTTCTAACACTTGAATGCTCAGTGCTTTTAAACCCCTGGTTCCGGTACGCGCGGAGCTGGGCCGGCGCTTTGGGGTGCAGTACCAGCTCTGGCCGCCGGGCGGCAGCGCTCAGCCGCAAACAGGACCCTGCGCGCAGCCCCCGCAAGGGGAGCCCCAAGTTCGGCCGCTTCGGGCGGCTTTACACCTGCAGACAACCGGAGTTCCACGCTCTCCTCAAACAGCCAGAGAAATGCCAGGCCCTCCACATTTTATCCTCACCCTGTGTCCAGACTTCAGTGCGAGGAAACATGTATAACTTGTTCCCAAACATGCTTGCTGGCTTTCATTCTCCTGAGCTTCCGTTCAAAATTAAACTCCATATTCCATAATTTCTTTCAATTCTTTTTCACAAATCTTAGCCCTTACTGTTCTCAGCCTGAAGTCTAATGCATACAGTCTGGGATATGAGAGGCTGGAGAGCCATGTGTAAAGGGATATGGGGGTTCGGGATGACAGCAAGTGGAACATGAGTCAGAAGTGCCCTGGCAGCCAAAAGGGACAACTGTGCATCAGGCACAGCATCATCAGCCAGGCAAGGGAGGGGATTGTCCCCTCTGCTCTGCATTGATGTGACCTCGTCTCAAGTTCTGTGTACAGTTTTGGGCACCAGTGTAACAGGAACAGCTACCAGGCGCTAGCTGCCTAGCGCCGGCTACTGTGTCTCTTGCTGTGAATGAACGAGGAAAGCTTTTACACTGCTTGGAGCACGCAGAAACTCCCCCAGAACAACACTTTTGTCAGCACCGTGCCTCTGCATTCTGTGCCAACATGCATTTGCAGCACTTTCAAGTGGCACAGCTCATTCCTTCAACACGTGCCATATACTCCCATATGCCTGTGCTCTCTGCACTGTGGCTGTCAGCCGGAGGGATCCCCGCTCCCATTGTAGCTTGGCAAACACTGAAGCTGTGCAAAAGCGTGTGGCACAGCAAAATGGGCCAGGAAAAAGCATCTTCTCCATGTGTGCTTCTTGTCACCCACATTGTGNATTCCGTGTGGCAAGCTTGTAGGCAGAACAAGACGTTCTTCTTGTGCATCTTGCTGTAAACAGCCGTGAAAGAGTGCATGGCACTGCAGCTCCTCACTCTCCTTCTCCCAAAATGCTTCTACCGCATTCTTCCCTCTCCCAATTCCCTGGGAGACTTGTAGCAGCTTCTCCTGCAGAAAAAAAAAAAAGCTGTAGCAAGTGTTTTCCAAGAAGTAGGCAGCAGCAGAAGCAAGCGCTCGCTGAAAGTCTTGCACAAAGAAGCAGACGCGAATTGAACAGCCGGGCGAACTCCAGACACCATCCTCTTGCACTTTGGAAGCTTCACACAGAAGCCCACTGCTAAGCAGCTTCGTTGTCCCAGCTTTCGCGAGAGCTCGGGCTTTCCGCTGCTCCAGACGCCAATCGGCCGGCGCTGGTCGCGGTTCTCGCTGCGCCGGCAAACAAGCGCCTCAAGGCGGCTGCTTTGCCGAAAGACGCGCTGCTCCGGCAAAGAGCTGCCCAACGCCGGCTACCGCGTCTCTTGCAGTGAAACCCACCCTTAAAACACCCAAAGTCGCCTGCAACGATCACCCTCAAATCACCCCAAAAACCCCAAAACCAACCTGAAATCAGCCCACAGTCAGCTACGGAACTCCCAAATTCACCGCAATTCCCAGAAAAATCACCTCAAAATCAGCCCAAAATCGTATTTGCAATTCCCCAAACTCTCAACAGTGGGGAAAAACTCTCAGAAACATCACCAAATCACACCAAAACCATCTTTGGCAGACCCAAACAACCCCAAATGCACCCCAAAATTGCCACAAAATCCTCAAAAACAATCCCAAAACTCTCCAGAACTGGATACCACCAAAAAGCACCAAAATAGCCCCAAAAGCCCCCCAAATCTACCAGAACTCTATAAAACATTCAAAATTGACCCAAAACCCTCAAAAATACACAAAATTGGATCTAAATAACTTTGGACAACTTCCAAATTCTAAAAACCACCCCAAAAAATCTCTCAAGAGCAGCTCTAAATCCAATTTGACACCACCAATACCTCTCAAAATCTCCCCCAAAGTCTTAAAATCAACAAAAATCAAATTGGGCATTCTCAAGAGGCAACCAAGTCATCTAAAAGTACACTAAGGTACTCAAAAATTGGCCCAAAACCCACAGAATGGGATTCGGTCTCTGCAAAAACTCCCCAAACCCACCAAAATTCACCCCAAAATTGACAAAAAAATCTCAAAACTCACCTTAAAAACCACCCAAACCCAATTCAAACCATCAAAAATCTCTAAAATAGCCCCAAAAGACCCGCACACATTCAAAACCACACACAATCTTAAAAATCACCCGAATATCCTCTTGGGCATCCCCAAAAACCTACAAAATCACCCCAAAATAACCACAGAAATATATAAAATCACACCCAAAATTCCCAGTTGGAGATTGAGAAATCCAAAAATCCCCCAGAAATGCTCCATAACCTTCAAAATTGACTCCAAACAATTAAAAATCTCCCCAAACCACCTCAAAATCAGATTTGGCACCCTCAAAATCGACACCAAAAACCCACACCAAAAACCCCCAAAATCACCTGCAACAATCACCCTCAAATCAACCCAAAAAACCCAAAACCAACCTGAAATCAACCCAAAGTCCGCTTTGGAACTCCCAAATTCACCCCGAAACCATCCAAAATCACCGCAAAATCAGCCCAAAATCTGATTTGCCATTCCCAAACCTCTCAACATTGCAACAAAACTCTCAGAAGCAACCCAAAACCACCCCTCAGAAACATCTTTGGGAGACCCAAACAACCCCAAATGCACCCCAAAATTGCCAGAAAAACCTCAAAAGCCACCCCAAAACTCTCCAGAATCAGATACAGCTCCATGAAAAAGCACCAAAATAGCACCACAATACCCCCAAAATCTGCCAAATCTCCCCTCTTGTTAAAACGAGTGCACAACTTTTTGGGTGGATAAAAATCAACTCATTTTTTTAAAAAACAATATTACCAGAGGCGGAGGTCCGAGATAAGCTCAGACCCCAAGTGACAAGCCAGATCGCAGCAGTGCTGCACACACACTGGGGTGCTCCTTTGGACAACCTGCTCCCACCCAGAACGTCCACTGGAGAACCAGGACTTGGCCTGAGGATCATTTTTATATCTTCTTTTTAACTCATGATTGGTGGAATTGGGGTCCTCACGCTGATTGGTCTAATTTTGGGGTTATGATTGGTCTATATCAGGGTCTATTTCTGACCAATCATTTTTGAAGGGCGTTGAATGATTGGTCAGTGGTCTGACCAAGCATTGTCCATTTTACTGATGTCATTTTCATGAGGTCATCCTCCTGGACTTTCCTCAGTGGTGCTCTGTGTTAGACTCATATGGTAATTTCTATATAATATCCAAACATCTTTAACTATTTACAAATTGTTAACTTATATCTATCCCCGCTTCAACTGCAGCTTGGCAAACACTAAAGCTGTGCAAAA
>VWYI01008755.1:0-27991 GCA_013399455.1 Anthoscopus minutus
TTCCGTCACATCCTGAGATCTTCCGCGGCTCCTGCCCCTATCTACCACATTTGTCTCTCTTCAGTTTTCAGAACAGGCGATAGGCACTGTAAGAGCAGGATACTTGAACAGGAATACTGCATTATTTTGCCCACTATGGACAGGGAAAGGTTGCTAGGCTGCACAGACCCATGCTATAAAACCCAAAGCCATTAAGCAATGGGGTATGCAATGTCCAGTGGAGCAGAGTGAGTTTAGGTGAAAAGAGTGCCATAGAATAAAAGACATTTTACCCAGGGGACTTTTTTCAGCATGTATCTATCAGTACCCTTAACCACAAAGACTTGAGGGCATATCTTGGGCAAGGGGGAGGGAAGAGAAAAAAGGATGAGTCTTGGCTTGCCAAAAGACAGCAGTGAATAAAATAACAAAATTGATAACCATTTGAAAGTCATGAGCTGTGATCATGGCTCTATTACATTTGTGCAACACCTAAAACTTAGTAAGGAGCACTCCCAGCTCTGGGGGCCAGTGAAGCACACAGAAGGTGGCCAAAGCAAAACTGGAAACCAGAAGGTCTTTTAAATTATGGGATATTGCAGAAATTCAGTTTCTCTATCTGATTATGTGCTCCATCCACATCCTTATTCCTTGATGAGAAAGGATCTGTCATAAAATAACCCTTCTTGCCCGTCCTGCTCTGGTTTGTATGGGGAAGAATTTGGGTGATTCCTGGAAGAGAGCTGTGATGCATTTTGGCTTTGGGGTAGAACATAACTGCAGGATAGAAGAGATATAGACACCTTCATTTCCATGGTAACACAGAATATCCAGCCAAGGCAGCCAGGGTCTGTCATGGGACTAAAGGAAAGTGAATTCCACAATTGATTTTTGAAAAATCTGGCAGTAATTACTTTACCTTTACTCCTCCTCTCTTTTTTTCTCCACCTGAAGACTTATCTGCTCAGTGGTATTTATATCACAGGTACATTAAAATTTCTGCATTTCACAATATAGCCACATTGCGGGTTCATATTGATCTCACAGTTACCAGTTCCACTTCTCCTTTCCTATATGTGTAGCAGGGCTATGTAAAATAAAAGCTCAAAAGAAATGGGCACAATGGAAGGATTGTTGCATCTGACATTGTCCAAGGAACTGAAATTAACAGCAGGGTGAGTTCTCTGACACTCCCCATACTGATTAAGGTTGATTTTTCCAGTCTTGATTGACAGTAGGCATGAGAACATTCTTCTGTCTCTCTTTCCAGTTGTTTTCATCTGGAATCCAGCAGGGTCATTCCAGAGCAGTGCCCATTTCATAGGCATCCTTGGCTGGTCATGTCCTTTTCCTGTGACTGAGGGAAGAAGACATGCTCTTCACCTTCCTGATATTTCTTTTGCAGAAGCTGAAGGAGGAAATTGCAGAGGTGTTTGCAGAGATTGAGTGTTTCCAGCATGCGGAGGAGAAACAAGAGGCAGGCAATAATCCTGAAGAGCAAACCAGGCAAGTGGAATGAGCATTCCTTTGCTTACAAAGTCTCCCTTTATAAGCTGAGAAAACAAAAACTCTGATCGGACTCAGTTCACGACAAGGGCAGGAAAAGGAGACCAGGAGGGAAGTGGGCAGGGAAATGAGTACCTTCTATCCTCTTAGATTTCTCATTATTCCTTGATAGTCAGACACCTGTCCTTGAAATATCTCACCTTGTGAGTGAAATGACATGGTCCTTAGCATTCAAAGTTTGACTTTTCCTTCTTTTTTTGTATTTGCAGCAAGCTGTCACAGAGGGATAAAGTTCTGTCCCTGGGCCGGAAGAAGTTCAACATGGATCCTGAAAAGGTAGGATTTGTTCATTTCTCCTCTGAGGATCAAGCTGGGAGGAAGAGCCTCTGCTGCTGCTGTTCCAGCTGCAGCCGCTGATGTCAAAGGACTGTGGGGATGAGTTTCTACCTCATTAAGCCCATGTTGGGAGGAACCTCCACCCTGCCCCTCACTGAGGTCTTCTGATAAAATCACGCTGTGTTGCCTCCCCCCGTCATGGGCTTAGGGGCCATGCCTCTAATTCAACCCAAACCTAAGAGAAGTAAAGGGAGGATGGTTTAACACTGCCAACATGCCCTGAGAGCCACATTCCCTTCAGCACAGCCCTTCTTGACTGTGAGAGGCTAGGAGCTTGCTATAATGTGATAAACTAAGAAGAAGAGGGTGAGAAGTTTTAACAGTGTTTCAGGTTCCTTGGCCGATTCAGAACAGAAGAGGACAGAATGCCTTTGTCATTTTGGAAACATTTTTGGTTGAATTGTAGAGTAAAGAAAGCTTTTCCACTTTCTGAGACTCTGACCAGTGGTGTCATGACTCCATAGCCTTCAGCCCTCTGCAGAAAGCTCTAAAACCATCATGATTAAGTAGAGAAGATGTAAGAAAGACAGCTCCCTCTTCCTTTCTTCTTGTTGGCGGGGCACTTTTTTGAACTCTTCAAGGAAAACCACAAGCTGTGATCAAACGATAGCTGATCATCAGCTCACCACCACAGCTAACATCTTGGGTGGCTGCTGCTCTGTGTGACAGGTTTTCATGCCTCCTCTGTGCACTGCTGACAGTGTTGAGATGCCCTCCCCAGTGTCCACACCCCAGCTGGAGTGCTTGCCAGTCCCCTGGATGTCCCTCTGCCAGTGGGAGCTGTCTCAGAGCGGTGATATCAGTACTTTCAGCCTCTGTGAGAGTTGTTTTTGTTTTGCCTTTCTGTCTGACCTTGGTTTGAAGCCCTTGAGGCATCTCTCTCTGCCATGCTGTGCAGGAATACCTGAACTAATTCTAACCCCAAACCAGTTTAGCTTTAGGAGGTCAATGCAAATCTGGTCAAAATGTTATATACTGTGTGCCTATACAATGCAGATCTCTGGTTATTGCCTCCCTCTTGCTACATGCCATAGAGTGGGAAGTGCTCCAATGCAAGGAAATTTCTTTGACCCTCCTTTCTAAGGTTACACTCCATCCATGCAATGCTGATACTTATAAATGAGTTCCTATCTCCAAGGTCCCATGGAAAGTTCCTGAGGCTAGAGGAGGTAAGCATTAGGAATCTAGCTGATAAAAACCATTGGGGAGAAACATTTTCTTCAGGAAAATGGGGCCCCATCATCACTGCAATGCTTTTCAAAATTAAGTTGATCTTACTGAAAATCCATCTGGGGAAAAAAAAGGAAAATAGAGTGGAAAAAGATCTCACCAAAATTTCTATTTCTTCTTTTAAAACTCTTTTTCTTTGGGGCATTTTAAAAATAGTTTCATATATATTACAAGGGGAAGTGAAATAATTCTGTTGAAGTAGAACATTTTGATGGATCTAAAACAATTTTCATTCCTTTATTGGATATTGCAAGGAGAATTGCAGTGTGGTTTGGAATCTGCAGCATTGTTAGATATTATCAAGAATCATTTGAAAAAAGCCTCAGCTTTTTCTCTGGCTTTAAAAATCATGAAATTCTCTCTAAAATAGGATATTGACTCTTTACACAACCCAAGTCACAACTTCTATATTCCTTAAAAAGCGTGTTCCATCCATATTGTATAGGACGGATGGAGCTGAAAAGATTGCAGACTTCTCTGTTCTGTGGCATAGAAGAAAAATCTAGGGAAAAAATTGTTTCAAGTTGTTTCAAGCCCATATTTTTGTCTGAGTACTTTTTTTTATTATGTCTTCTTTTAAACAAACAATTTTTCTTTTAAGTTAAATTAATTTAGGAAAAAAGTACATTTAGGAACAGAACACTGAGACATTTTGATTGAAAATATTAAAATTTATTATTTTGACTTTTCCTTTTTGGACTTTAAATCTACATTGCCCTATTTTGTTTGTCTGAGTTTCCATTAACATGATGAAACATTAGCCAAATCTAGGGATGAAATGAAAATGGGATGAAGAGGAATTGAATAAAGATGAGACTGTGGCTATGGTCTCCCATAAAGGGGCTGGGGAGTAACAAAGGAGCAAGTCCATCAAAGCTAAGGAAGGCTGATATCATAGTGTTGGGATCTTACTTTCTCATTAGACAACAGAGCTGTTTTACTTCCCTGTCTTGCTTCTTCTTCCCAGGGGATCCAGTACCTGATTGAGCACCAGGTATTGTCCTCAGACCTGCAGGAAATCGCCAGCTTCCTCCACAAGGGTGAAGGCCTGAACAAGACAGCCATTGGGGATTACCTGGGTGGGAGGTGAGCAACCCAGGATGATGAGACCCCTTGGAGGCCCTGTCCTGCCTGGCCCTTCTGAACTATCCATTTTGGATGACCTGAGGCCGACCTCATCCAGGTGCCAAGACTGAACATATCTACAGCCACAGTGGGCTGGGTGGGCAGGACATCCCTGGGAGGGTCTTTGGAGTGTGACTAAGGCTGGCTGTGTGGGCTACCTTTTCTCCTGTCTGTAATGGGATCAGTCCTCTCAGACTGGAGTGGGCACCATGGCTTCTTCTTGGTCAGAAGGGAAGTGAGACTGGGATGGAGCTGGCTGCATGTTATCCCACTGAGGGACATCCAGACTGAGAAGGGCCAAAGCTCTCTTCTGACCTTTTCCCTCTGTCCTCTCCCAGGGATCCCACGAACATTCAGATCCTCCAGGCCTTTGTGGCATGTCACCAGTTTGCCAACCTCAACCTGGTGCAGGCGCTGAGGTGAGTGAGCGTGCTGGCTGCAGGGGGCTGTCCTGGAACCTGCTCAACCACAGGCTCTTACCACCCAGGGAGGTCAGGAAGTCTCTTGGGCTGAAATGGGAGCTTCCCAAGACCCTGCTGTGTGTGTTGGCTCCAGGGCTGTTACTCTGTGAGATGTCAACAATTTCTCAAGGGAGTGGGAAACACTTTTATAGCCCCCTGATTGAATTGCCCATGTGCAGAAAATAGGGTCACTGTGGCTTCAGTGTCTGGAGGGATGAAAAAAGTTATTTTTGGCAGCAGGAAATGTCTGTCCTCAGTGCCCATTATGTCAATAACAAAATGACTTGTTTTGGGGCACCTTGTTTTATTACAGGCCTCCTCCTGGCAGGAGTCTTTCTCCTGAGGTCTCTGCTGCCTTGCAGGACTCTCATTAGGGAAGCAGAGCCATGATTTCTGGGCGGCTTAGTTCTACTTCCTGCATTTGGGGTATTTGAGGCTGATGTATGCAGGCAATTTCTAGAGAGGAGCAGAGACCCACGTTGTCTCCCCAGCGTAATGGGATGAGACTCATGTTGTCTCCCCAGTGTAATGGGATGAATTCTCTCATCTTCAAGGTGTTGCATGGGTTGAGGGGAGGCACCAGTGTCCCTGGGACCCAATCTGACCGATGCCCTGACACTCTGCTCCTGACAGACAGTTCCTCTGGAGCTTCCGGCTGCCTGGGGAGGCACAGAAGATTGACCGGATGATGGAAGCCTTTGCCAACTGGTACTGCAAGTGTAACCCAGGGGTGTTCCAGTCCACAGGTAGTTATGGAGTGAGTAGTATGGCTGTAGTCAGCTGTAAAACTGAGCTGTGCTGTTTGCTAGGAGCCTTCCTTTTCCATTCACAAAGCACAGGCAACATCACTTGGAAGTGTGTTTCCCCTTAAGCTGAAGGAGGCAGCCCAATTCTTGTGAGGCTCTTTAATAAGCTGAGCATCTTCAGTCCTCCTTTTGCTACTGTGCTTCAGGCCTTCCTGATGGGAAACAGACTGGAGAAAGGCTCCTAGCCTCACATGGGGTATTACCTCATCACAGCAGGGATAGCACTGACAGATGTAGGTCTGCAGAAACGTTCCTGCTGGCAGAGCTGTTATCAGACTGCATCTGCTCAACTTGCCCCACCATCCTGAGGGCATGGAATCACCTCCATCACAGGGAATCAGCTGTGTCCCTCTTTCTCATAGCAGAGGGAACATCTCCCTTCTTCTACAAATGAGAGGATGACTCTTCTTCAGTGGCTAGAAACCAAGCCACCTGTGGTGTGGATTGATCTGCCCTCTAAGATAAGTGCCACTCATCCTGATTTTCTTTCTCATTCCTAGATACCTGTTATGTACTCTCCTTCTCCATCATCATGCTTAACACCAGCCTGCACAACCCCAACGTGAAAGACAAACCCCACTTTGAAAGGTTTGTATCCATCAACAGAGGCATTGACAATGGAGGCGACCTCCCAGAAGAGCTTTTAAAGGTAAGAATTCCCATTTTCTCATCGCTTGGTCCACTGGAAGCAAATGTGCAAAGATAGGGGATGCATCCATTAGCAAAGCTGCAGCTGGCGTTTTCCCAAAGGCTAAGCAGGCATGGGACCTGCCCTGTGAGGTAAGGTAGAGGTGGGCAGCCTGCCTGTGTGTGTCTGCCTTCATCCAAGCAGCCTGGGCAGAATAACTTCTGTCTTGTGTCAAAGGGGACACCTGCATCCCTCACATGGGTTTGCTGAGCAGCATCCCCTCAGGGTAAAGCCTCTAGATCTTTCCTCTAGGGTGTAATTTCTTTCAGACAATTTGAGGAAAGTTGCAGGAATCTATACTCTCTTTTGGGTTTTTCCCTTGGCTGGGGATTTATGTAATAAATGATGGCAAATAAGAGTTATGTGAATAACATTTCAGTATCCTTTGAAAGCCAGTAACCTGCCTCCCTGTCACTCTGCTGTTATGAATGTCACCCTTTTTGCCCCTCAGTGCCAAAACTTTGGCTCTGTGAAATGTGCCTCCTTGTGGCCGTGTAGCTCTGTGTGCTGGTATCCACATTCCACTTCCCAGCAGCATTTGGCACCACCAACCCAGGGTCTGAATGGGGCTGCATCTCTGCGGTGTTGAGTCCCATCCTAGTGCCTTATTACTACCCACAGCACTTGTGTTATGCTGGTTTGGTCACTGCAGCCTGTCTTGCTATGGGAGCACCATTTTATGGCTGTAATTTTCCAAACTGAGATTCTTTTTATGATACAAAATGCAGAAAAGAGCTGGTGACCCCCTTGGAGACCCTGTGAGGTGCAGACTGGGGACTGTTTTACCTCCAGTGCTCATTGTGTGCTCTCCTGCCCTTCACCCAGCTTCCCTTGTGAAAACAGAGTGATGGGCTAGATAGACCTGGGATAGTTGTTACAAGCTTTGTCAGAAATCAATCTTTCTTTCTCTCTCTCTGTTTCTCTCTCTCTCCCCTTCCCCTCCAATGCTCTGGGGCAGAATCTGTTTGAGAGCATAAAGAATGAGCCATTTTCCATACCAGAGGACGATGGCAACGACCTCACTCACACTTTCTTTAACCCTAACCATGAGGGCTGGCTGCTGAAACTAGGTAAGGGAGAGGACTCCCCTAGCTCCTCTGACCTCCCTGTTTGCCTGGCTCCCACCACAAATCTCCCCCGGAAACATACCATCACCTCCGTTGTCCTTTGCTCCTGTTGCCTGCGGTGGGCTGAGGCTGACACCTGCTGTTGAAATCAGCTGCCTGCTTCCTTGTCCCAGCTCCTGCAGGCTCTATCTGCTCAAAAAGGGACTCAAAAACATATCCCTCCCCATTCCCAGCCCCATCAGAGCAAAATTGGCTCTGTGTGTGAGTGTCTATCACACAGCACCACATCAGCGGTACCATGATACCTCCTTGGGGCTCACCAACAGGGAGAGCTGGAAGGGAGTGACTGTGTGCTTGTCAGGAGCTTGGGGGAAGGACAGAAAAATGTGTGACTAATGGCTTCTGAACCTTTCTGCCTTTAGGAGGACGTGTGAAAACCTGGAAACGCCGTTGGTTCATTCTGACCGATAACTGCCTGTATTACTTTGAATATACCACGGTAAAGACTTAACTCATGTCTGGGAAACTTAACTCATGTCTGTCCTGGGTAGTTATGAGCTTCTGAGGGGCCAGGGAGGAGTAGAGGGTAAGAAGCAAATATGCCCCTTTTACCCTGTGCTCCCAGACTGATCTCATACTTCCACTCTCCCCTGTGCTGTTTCCTCACCTCCTGTCTGGAGGAGGAGAGGGGCTGGACACTGCAGCTGTGGTGTCCTCTTGACTAAACTCTCCATTGTGTCAATGGAAAGGGTCTCCTGAGGCATTACTCTGCCCTTGTCACCTCCACAAAAGCCCACATAGGGGAAATCAGAGAGGTTCTAAACAGTAGCATAGATTTGGGGAGCATGTTGGGTGTTAATTCATGTTTCCCTGCCTTCAGGACAAAGAGCCTCTAGGCATTATCCCCTTGGAGAATCTATCAGTCCGGAAGGTGGATGATCCCAAAAAGCCAGTAAGTGTCCATTGGTTGGCACCTGCCAACACAGGCTATCAGATGGTTGGAGGGAAGAGAAGATGCACACAAATTACTCCTACTCTACACAAGTTGTTCCTACTCTACTTGCTTCTCAGAGGGCAGGTGCTGTTGCAAACTGCCATGTAAACACAGTCATGTTTTTAACTTATATTTTTGGTGTGAGAGCTGTCCTTTGGCTGACTGTACTGTATGTTTTCACATGTGTACGTGTGTGTAGCGGGGCAGAGATGAATGCACACAGCTGACTTCCTACTTATTTTGCACCAGGAGTTGTGGGTTTCATTTCTCTCCTCGAGACTTTCCATAATGAGTTACAGCACATGTAGACCAAACAGAACTGTTGGTGTTAGGGAACTTGCCCAGGAAGTGACACATTTCTTCTGTGTGTCTTTTGTGGATACCCACTCTTCGATGTGTCATGGCTCTGGGAAAAGTGCCTTCTATCTGTGTAGTAGCAGGCAGAAAAGAGGATGTTGTATCTTCTTAAAAAGAGGAGGGATTTTCGTGACTAGAGCAGAGTGACAGATCCTGGAAGGTGTATTTTGATTAGTGTTGATACTCCATCTCTCCATAAAGCCTATTTTAGTGTCCAGTCCTTCACAGGAGGGGTGTATTTAAGAAAGAAGGTCAGATAACTCATTTTTTGGGGAAATTTTTGGGGCGAGGAAATACAGGGTCTGTTGCATTTCAGAGATGCCTCCCTGTTGGAAGCTGTCTGAGCCTGTTACCCATGGTCCCCCAGTCTTACCTACTGCTCCATTTTGTTTCCTTTCTGACAGAACTGCTTTGAACTCTTCAATCCCAACTGCAAAGGGCAGAAGATCAAAGCCTGCAAAACAGATGGGGATGGGAAGGTGGTTGAAGGCAAGCATCAATCCTACAAGATCTCAGCAGCCACTCCAGCAGAGCGTGATGAGTGGATTGAGGCAATACGGTGAGAACTTGAGGCCCGAGCTGTCTTTTTGCATCCCCAGGGACAAATGGTCACACAATTTATTTGGCTATCAGAGCTTGAAAAGGGGGGGATAGAAAGAAATGTTTGAAGTCTAACAGCTGTGGTACCCCTTGACTTAAAAAAGTTTCAAGGTCCCTTCTGGAGGATCTGGAAATAAATTCTCTGCTGTGAGTCTGCAGATCTCCAGTGCTACATTTTGATAAGTGGTATCTCTGTTCAAGTTCAGTTAGGTTGTCTGTGCTGCTCTCCAGCATTAAATCTCTTACTTTTACTCCCATTTCCTCTAATTTCCAGCACCAGCATCACACAGGATCCTTTCTATGATTTGGTCTCTGCACGTAAGAAGAAGATTGCCAGCAAAAACTGAACCATGACCTGGTCACCAGCATCAGAAAGGTGTAGGTTATTGGACAGCTTCCCTCTCACACTGGGCTCTTCCAGTGAAGAAATTTGGGAGCTCTGGTTCCCTCTGCCTCACACTTGGCAGGCAGATGACTGACAGGACAGCTTATCCTCTTTGCTTCCTCCCCTTCCAAACTGAAAGCAGAAGCGCAGGGTGCAATCCACTGAGGACTGTCAGAGCTGTGAGCGTGGGGTTGTCCAAACAGAGGCTCAACAGCAACTGGCCTTTGGGTTCTCCCATGTAGCCCCAGAGATGTGGGATGGGATCTGAGAGGAGATATACAGTCTGCACAGTGTCTCCAGCCCTTCCTGTTGTCACACCAGGCCAGGGTATTTTCCTGTGAGGGACTATGTGGGTTCTCTTGGAGCAGCTGGGCACAGTCTAATCAGTTGCAGAGCAGAAAGGCCCCAGTGGTTTCTCTTCCATAAACAGATGTGGAATGGTTGTGGGGTGGAGGCCACCGATATTTAGAAACTCACTGTGAAACCAGAGGTCAAGGTAAGATAAGAAGCCCTCAGTTTGGAAGAAATCACTCTCTCCCCCTTCCTAAAAGCCTGTAGTGAGGACTGTAATCCTGGGAAGACCCCACTCTATAACTGAGTCAGAGATTTTAAAAAGTTAAAGATATTGGATCCCTATTCAGTGTAATTGGATCCTAATTCAGTGTAACTGAGCATAGAGATGCTGTGGGACCAGGAAAGCAGCTCTGGGTGTTTTGTCTCTCTTTTTTGAGACTCATGGCCCACCACAGATTTCCTTAGGGAAGAAACCCAAACACTAGCTCTCCTTCTGGCTGATGGCTCCCCAACAAATGTTGGTTCCTTGAGCAGCTCAGAAGCCTGGGTTTTGTATCTGGAAGTATTGCAGTCAGATGGCATGAAAAAAATGGAGGTACATACATCTCCCTGCCAGCACACACATACACAGAGGCATTCATTCCTATCTTCTTATACAATGGCATCACCTGGAGTCTGGGGGTGTTTTGTCTCTTGTGTAAAGAGAGAAATAAAAGTGCTTAAAGCAGGCCCAAATCTCAGGGTAATGTGATCATTTTCGGGATAAAGTCAGAGGATGTGAGATAAGAGTATCATGATCCTGTGCCCAGCAGAGCAGCCTGAGCACCGCTGCAGTCTCTTGACTTTTTCCTTCCTGCAGAGGGCTGTATCTACTAGGCAATCTGCAGCAGGACCAGCACAGCCCCATTATTCATTCCAGTTCTTTTCGCCAAGCCACAGGAATGTTGAATTAATTTCAAGAGGCAGGGAGCGTATCTCAGAGTTGAAGCACGTGCTCACCCTGGATAAGGAATGTGAAGGTTTTGTTCTGCTCATGCCTGCAAATGTCTCCTGCACTGAATCTCTGTTATTGATGTGATACAGAGTGAGTTTGCTGCCCACTGCTCTGGAGCACACGTGCTTGCACACACACATTCACTCCTGCTTTGGGCTCAATGCAGAGAGGCAGGCTCATGTCCAGAGGTGGGAGAGAAGTCAGAATATGGCCCCTTATCTTGGCAACGTCTGCCATATATGTAAGAGAAATGCAATTGCATTTGGTTGGTGAGAGATGCCCCAGAGCCTAGGAAAGGGGTGAGAAATGTCTGTTCTAGTGCTTCTCAGGCTTATACTTGATGTGACAAAAGCCATCAAAATGTAGTCTGGAGTCTCTGTTCTACCCATAATCTGGTGTTGGGTGAGGGAATCCAGCCTAAGCCCTCCCTACAGTTTACTTGGATCATTCCTGTGACAGCAGGGTCTATCCAAGCTCTTCCCCATTCCTCCTCATCCTGAACCCTTCTAATTCTCAGCTGCATATGTCCTTTCTTTTCCTTTCTTCCCCTAGATACCCACACACTGCAGAGAAAAACTAACTCCCAGCGGGGACAGGGTGGAAAGTACACAACTTGAGAGAGCAAAACAATGCGCAGAGATGGGCAGTTGTGTAATTTCCATCCATCTAACTAACCACAAGAGTCAGGAAGGGTTGGACCATGTTTCATCTCCTAGAAACTGAGGCAGGGAGACAGACAGTAAATTTGGGTTTCCATTGCCTTTCCTTTGCTCCAGTGGAGAAAATGCATTTCTAAACTCCTTGCTATGCAATGCCCCAGTCTCCTCAGTGCCATGAACACTATGGTACATGGTGTTGCCCACCAGCAATGCAACACCTACTCTCTCTGAGTGGTGTCCTGACCTCATGCCTGCTGAATACCCATGTGCTTGATATTGGCCTGGGTGTCTCGGGACAGGCCTCCAAAACTGACCCCCCACTTGTGTCTGTGGGCTTTGACAGACTCGCTTAGAGCCCTTAGAAATTTATGAGAGGAACAACACATGCAGCTTGGATGGCATCACCAGGGAGCGTCTTGCTGACCATCATCACACATTCTCTGTGCTGAGGGCAGCTGCAGCAGCTCACAAAGGTACAGACACACAGGCACACACACAGCCCCTCAGGTGCTCAGTCTGACAGATTGCTATCTGGATGTTAGTGGTATTTCTCTTTCTCACAGGCAGCATGTATGGCTCACTCAGACATACATGCAGAAGACTGACACTTATTCTCTGCCTGCCTAAGGAATCCTGCACACACCCAGCCTTTTTCATAATAAATGTCCATCTATTTTCATAAAAGGGCTAGGAGGAGAATACTGCAGTGTGGAATAGACCACATCGCTGCATCCTGCCTTCTCCCCACTCCCTGTCCTTCCATCCTTCCAGCCCCTGTTTATCAGCTCCTTTTTGGAAGGCTAATACATTTTAAAAGGCATTCTGGAAATTGTTTGCATCGACAGAGATGGAGCAGCTGTGCAGAGAGCCAGCAGCCTCATGCACTACAGCTTAGGTAGAGGAAATCTCTGTGAGGTGGAAGGGTAGGACAGCAGATAAATGGAGGCACTGGACTGAATTACGGATTAAGAGTGATCAAAGCACATCAGTTGAACTTGTCCTTTGCCAGGGGCTGAATGCTCTTGGTGATGGGGGCTCAGGAGCAAATGGAGGCAGGACTCTGCATCCAAGTTGGCTGGGATGGTGTTCAGTGGCAAGATGAGAGCATCCATTAGAGACACTATTCTTGTCAGGCTTGAAACTGCTCAGCTGTGTGTCACACAACCTTCAGCACAACAGGAAAATCAAGGAGCTGTTTTCTGTCAGCTAAACAGGTTTACATGTACCAGGACTGCCAGCCTTTTAACTCCCTCTGTATAAGCACTTGTATCTCACCCCTCCACAGCAGTGCAGGGATTGACACCAACAGGGGACAACAATTTCAGCAGCTCATACCATACATCCATAGGAATGGAAGGTTATTGCAATGGTCTCAGAGGGATGGGAGCTTTTCCCTCCAAAATCAGCTGTTTCTATGGAAAGAAGCACAGCCCTGCTGGTTGGAATGGTGCAGTCAGATTTGTGAGCCCAACAGGAGCAGTTGCTCCTGTCTCCCACCACTTAATGTTTGGTGGCTGGAAAGCAACTCGATACCTGAGGGTGGGGGACCCACTGAGGTGCTTCTTCCTTGTAAAATTTTTTTTGGGGTCGCGTTTCACACAGAAAGGCCAGAGCACAAAGGTAGAGAGCACAACAGCTCTCAAAGGCACCATGGCCTCTCTGCTGCACCTCACTCTGGATCAGTTCTGCCTCCAGCCTGGCAAAGGGCCCATTTGTGGAGCTGGAGGAAGCCCAGGCAGACAGGGGTTGAGATCTGACCAGGATTTCTTGGAGCGTCACTGCTGTCACATCTGCAGTGTCTCTGCTCTAAGTGCCTGTGACAGGGGCATGCAGCAGTCTCATCTTGCCATGCCATTTCCAATCCTACTGCCTCTCTGCAATGAAGATGAATGTTGCCTGTCCCAAGTTATCACATTCCCATGTGTGTGAGCCTGTATACAGACAGCAGTTTGCTGCTGAAGGCTGGTGCTAGTGGGCCGAGTTCAAGGAGGCTGTGTATGGTGGGGCAGAGGGATGCAAGGAATGAGTCAGGCAGGGTGGAGGAGTCTGGGTCTCTGCGGGTCGTCAGCGAGGAAGGGCTGGCATTGACAAGAACAGGGCTTCCACCTCAGCTCCAGAGCAAGATGCCAGGAAGATGCAAGGTAAAAACACCCTCTGAGCAGTCTGCAATCTCTGCCCCAGCCGCTGTGCCACACCACCGAGGGACGTCTCATGTCTGACAGCTGTGGGGACAGAGTCGCGTCACCAGCCACACCAGCCCAGCACTTCAGGGAGACTGGAGATGGTGCACGGTGGCCATCACACACAGCCTGTGCAGGTAGAGGACCATATGTCCTGCCAGCATGGCATGCTTTGCTCCTGTACCTAGCTGAAGGGACCTGGCAAAACTGTCTGGATGGGAAGATGACAGAGGAGCAGGGAAGGGCAGTTCTTGAGGGGTTGGACAGCAAGCAGTGTGTGCAGAGAGGGGAGCAGGACAGACTGCAGAGATGTCTCTGGGCTTCTGACCCCTGGGGACTACACTAGCAGTAGCATAGCCCTTCATCCGGAGCAGAGCTGGGGAAGCTCTGCTGTGGCTGTGTTAAGGGACGTGGCAAGGTGAGTCATTTAACCTCTGTCTGAGCTATCAGACTGACCTTAAGGGACCTACAGAAGAGATATCTTCTGCTGCCTCTTTAACTGTGGTGGGTGGCAGCAAGGTTCCTGGAGCTGGCTGAAGAGGTGGTGATTCGTGCAATTAACATCTAATCGCTGCTATGAATATTTAATGCTAGTCAGCAAGCTTCTGAGAGACAGTAAAGCCCCATGTGATTGGGATCACATTCACAGGTAAGTCAGAGCCTCCTTTTGGGGGTCACAGACCTCCCAGTGGGGCAGAAGTTCACAATGGTATAACCATCCAGCAGCACATGGGGGGCACATGTGCAATATGAACATGGAAAGTTGTATTCAATCCTTTTTTGGAGAGATGGAAAAACTGAGGTTTTAAAATTGGCTTGTTGGGAAGAGACACCTTGAAACAGTCTGAATAAATTAACAAACAACACATGTCTGAGTTTGAGCCTGGATATTTGCTTCTGGTTTTGTTGGATTTGGTTGTTTGCTTTTTTGTTTGTTGGGTTGGGGTTTTTTTGTGTGTGTGCTCTCTCATTTATCTTCTATTGCAACATGGGAGAGAAAATAAAAGGGAGAGAAATGTAAACCCCTGCAATTGTGTGAAAACTCACACAACAGTCATAATTTCTTGGAGCTTGTAACTGACCCCCAAAACAACACGAAGTGTGCAGGAAGCTGGTATTTTGTTTCCTCCAAAAATACTACTTTGAGGTCTTTTTGTCATCATCAGAAATTTTGACAATTCTCAACTTTGTCCAAACGTATGCTTCTTTCTAGAATCCTCCATTCTCTTCCTTTATTTTATCTCTGCTCTAACCCTTTCACCTCACCTCTGCGTCTAACTTCTCTTTCCCATGATACCTTCCACTTTCTGGACTTTGCTCATCCCTCTCCATAAACTTGCCTTAACAAGTCCACTTTCTGATGCTGCCTCTCCTGCCCTCCTGCTCCCTGGACAGACTCAGCCTGCCTTGGCAGAGTTCTGAGAAAACCCCCTATTATCAGTGGAATGTGAGCTGTTAAACCTCAGCCAAACTCTTCTGCTCCTGCTGCTCACCTGCAGCTGGGGTTTGTGCTGGAGATGCTGCGAAAAGCCTGTTATTACCTAAATGGAAAAGACACACAGCCCTCCCTGAAAAGGAAGACACATAGATAACAGTGATTTGCCTGTTGCCTGCTGCCTTCTGACTGAGAAAAACACCCCAAATTCTGTCAGGGCTTCCAGGACCAGCCCTCATTGGAGGGAGAGAGACAGAGACAGTTTTGCACATTTTCACTTTCTTCATGGAAAGGATCCTGTGAAATCTTTGTGCCTGGGTGGGAGAAGATCCTCAGAATTTTCATCACAGATATCCCCATTTTCCTGTGCAATTGTGCTTGGCCTTGGGTGAATATAGGTAGCATGAGGAAAAAACAAACAAACAAAAACCCTAATAACAACAACAAATAAACAAACAAACAAAAAAACCCACAACAAAAAAGCGGGAGCCAATAATAGACCCAGAATAAACTGCATGGTAACAGAGGAGGAAAGAGAAGGGAGAGAAAATAAGGGAGCGTTGGTAAGTCTGAAGTCATAATCATAGAGAACAGGGATTCTGTTGTGTAGAACTCTGTTCTCCTTGCTGCTGTCCTCCACTTTCCTCTCTAGTTGCACTTGGAGCTGTGATTTCAATATCCAGGAGCTAATGGCCTGCTTGGTCCCCTCTCCAGAGGTCATTCAGCAGAAGAAAGTGTGCTTTGCACAGAGAAAAGACAGAGAGACTTCAAGGGAGACAGTAGAAAGGGACAGAGGGGAGCAGACAGCTCAAAGACACGTGCTGTGGGGAAAAAATGCATGTCTCCTGGTCCCTGGGAATGCCAGCTGACCCTAAAGCCCAGACATGCACAGCTTCACATCTCAGGGCCTGGCGTCCCCACTGTGATGCCCTTACTCTGATTCATTTAGAAGTCAGGTGATGGTAGGCAACACACTGGGGGGTGTGGACCACCAGTAGCCAACCAGTCACAGCTAGCCAGCACTGAGTGGTGTCCCTGTCCTGGGACCCACATTGCTTAACATCTTCATTAATGTCAGAGAGAGTGGCATGAAGAACAGTCTCAGCAAGTCTGCAGATGACACTGAGCTAAGTGGTGCATTTGACACACCCATGGGAAGGAATGTCATCCAGAGGGATTTTTATAGGTGGCAGATTTAAACTGAAAGAGGGCAGACTTAGACTGGACTTAAGGAATAAACTTCTTGTGATGAGGGTGTTGAGAAATTGGAAAAGGTTGTCCAGAGAAGCTGGGGATGCCCATCACTGGGATTGTTCAAGGCCAGACTGGATGGGGCTTTCAGCAACGTGGTCTAATGGAAGATGTCTCTGCCCACAGTAGTGGGGGATGGATTAGATATCTTTAAGGTCTTTCAAACCAAAACATTCTAGGAACACATGCACATATGTACACATTCTTTTTCCACTACAGTACTTTGTTATATCCATTTGCCATCATTTTTCCCGAGTTAGATCAAAATATCATTAACTTCCACAAACATAAGACTGCACTTTTAAAAAAATCCCAAGATTTTATTTCAATGTTGCCTAGTTATATTTTGGGAGCAGTTGTTTGCCTGGAGAAGATAAAGAATCTGGCTTCCCTCATTCCTTTTCATATTTGGTCTGAGAATTGAAATTATCTTTTCATTACCTTGACTCCAGGTGCCGGGGCTTTAAGGAAATTATTAATTTTTAGGACGCTTAGGATAAAATAGTGAGAATCCGTATCATTTCCATGCACTCCTTTCATCAGATAGCTCTACTCCTGCTCTTAGGTGTGCACTTAGCTTGCATCTCCCCAAGAGTTTGCCCTCCTATGTTCCCCTGCACCTGACCCAAATACCTCTGCACCACGTGCAGCTTTGCAATCACACAAAGAAATAACTTTTTGTTTTGGTCTGGTTTGTGATTTTTTCAAGGAAAGGCCAATGTTTATCTTGCCCCATGCCAACATTTAACTTGCACCCTTCAGAGCCAGGCTTATTGGCCTGGGCAGCCAGAACTGCAGGTGAATCCATGAGGCTCTGGGAACCCTCTGCAGATCCAGGGGGTCCTTGCTATGAGGGAAAAAGAAGAAGAGGAAAGCCTCTGTTCTCTAGGCAGGCTAGGGAGCTGTTGTATCTTTCTCCTCCTCAGGGCAGACAGGCTGCTCCTATGAGATGGGAATCGCTAAGAGATTGAGAACTTGTTGCTGTGAATTTCAGAGATGCCTGGCAGGGGCAGCTGATGCGATAAAGGGCTCAGTGTATTAAACTCGCCATAGTAAAGCCATAATTTGATTCTGCATGCTGCTGTGACCAGAATACCCAAACCAGCTCAGCACCTCACTTCATTAGGGATGCTCTCAATACCTCCTTGTTGCTCCAGTCCCTCTCCCTGTGCCTGCAGTGTGTGTCCTAGCCATGAGGCTTTAGAGGAATGTCTGTCTGAGAGAAGGAAGGGGGCACTTTATCCCTTGACACAATCCAAATCTCATAAGCATGTTGGCTTCTTCATTTGCTCCTTTTAGGAGTGTGCCAAGCAGCATGTATAGGTGGGAATACATCAGCAGTGGAGGAAAGAGGGAAGGATTGCTTCCTGGGAAGAGGAGCAAGAAAGTGAGTTTCTGGGAAGGTGGGTCAGCTGTATGTGGAAAGCACACTTGGGAAGAGAGAGGTCAAGTGGAAGAAGGAACAAGAATGAAGGGCATGGAGGAAAACTAGCAAGAGGGATGCTCCAGGGAAAGAGCTGGGAATGGTTTGGGAGAGGGATACCTTCAGAATAAGCAGGATGTGGACAGGGATCTGGGAGAAAAGGTAGCCAGGAGATGGGGCTGTGGGAGGGCAGTCACGAGGATTGGCAGTCAGGTGAGCACAAGGAGGGTGGTGGGCATTTAGAGGGGATATATGTCTCACTTCCCACAAAGTGGGAAGTATATTCCCTTTATAAAAATCCATTTTGTAATCTGGAATCTGGGATTAGCTCTGTTGGATCTGCTTCTCCTTTGCAAAGCATCTAAGAGAGTTCATCTTGATAAATCCTCTGCCCTGGAGGAGGTGAGAAGGTCAAATGCCTATTGAGGGACAAACACTTAGCAAAGCTGTTTCCCTACTGCAGAGACCTTAATCCCTTGCTTCCTTCCCCTGTTCAGGCTCTAATACTTAGAGGGAAGAAGATATGAGAAATACAGGTGGATGCAAGAGTGAGCCCTTCCTCCATCTTGCATGGGACTCCAAGTCTGTGTGCTACACTCCCAGGTGGATTGTGCTATCTGCCCAGCTCTGCAGCTGCCCTGAAGGGGTGAGGGCAGGGAAAGCCTGGGGCTCCCTCCCAAACCTGTGTCCTGACTAACTCACAGCCACCCAGATCTCCTGGTGAGACCCCGACTTTGCAGCAGGGGAGCACACAGGGCAAATGCCTGAGAGCCCTATGCATCAGGAGACAAAAGCTAGTGTCAGGGTTTGCACGGATGAGGAGCAGCCCAAATAGTACATCTCTTTCTGCCTTACTTTCTCAGAGTTTTTGCTCAGAAGGCCTCAGGCATTGCAGTGGTCTCTGTCACACAGAGCTGACTTTGGGGTGCAGCTCAGGTGCAGAGGAGCCTGACTGGAAGTGAAAGAGATGCGAATTAAACAAAGGAAGATTAGTCAGTGGCAACAATTTAGTAATTTGGAGGTGACCCACTCTGACACAGTGGGTATTAGCACAGTGAAGCTCTGAGACATTTCTATGCACATTGTTCTTTTATAGCCCAGAGGAAGCCAGGAAGGGACCTGAGGGTTTTCTTTTCAGCTGTGAGTAAGCTTGCAAAAAACCTGCATTACTTGGGTCACTGACAACTTGTCTGCCACAGGGGCAATGCTCCCCACTGGCTGGGTAACAAGGTCTTCCATCTCCAGTGCTGGCAGAGTGGCAGTCAGCCACTTGAGGAAAAGATGGATCAAATCAGAGTGCAGCCAAGCAAAACCTGAGACGGAGATGGAATCCAATTCTGTGAGGCCAGGCTGAGTCTGCTAAGCAGTAGAAGGACAAAACTCAGTTTCTTCAGCACTCTGGTGGATGAGGCAGGAGCATGGATAAATGGGAATGAAACCTAGTGTTCCCGTGAGCAAGAAGGGGTCAGGGCATCAAACTTACCCCCTCATTAGCCTTCCTTCCCAGCACCCAAATCAGACACCAGTTGCCATCACTGCTGTGTCAAAAAAAAGACTCACCACAGATACAAGGGAACAGCAGAGCAGATTAAGGTGAATGCATAGAAATAGCAAAAGCTACATTGCTCTACCTTTTCCTGAGTGTTCTTTTCTTTCCCTTTTTCCTTTTGGTACCCCACATGCAGTGGTTTCCCATATGCTGAGTGAGGAAAGGCAGGTGAATCTTTCTCTCACCACCTCTCCACAGAGGGTCTCCAAAGGCTGGGGATGATAGTGTCTTTTTAGCATGAGTTCTGCCACAGAGCAGAGAGGCAAGTCACTGCTGGCTGAGGATGGTGCTGCCACCAGAACAGGCTGGAAATACCCAAGAGCTCCAGCTCCAGCTCCAGCCAGCATCCAGCCACTTCTGCCTGGAGAGATGGCTCCATACACAAGCTTCCTCCTTCCCTTTGAGGGATGGACTTGTCTCCCTTTGCTCTTCTCAAGGGAAAGGCACTGCTGGGCACAGAGCGGGGGAGTAGATCTGTGTGGGTGTTGGAGAATGGTTCCCCATCTAGAAACAGGCATGCTGTTAGCAAACAGCACTGCACAGGACTGTCATCATGAGGTGTGGAATCACAGGGGTAAGGTCCCTGACAAGAGGAAAGGGCAGCCCTGTACTCAGCACATACAGCCTGTTGGCCTTAATTTTTCCTCTGCTCTGGGCTCTGTGTGCCAGGATGAGATGCATCAGGAGAGGTACCATTTTGCTAAATCTTGAAGCTGACACTTTTAATATCCATTAGCGCTACTACTCTGCCAGAGAGCATTAGTTAAGATACATGGACTGTTCCATCCCTGATCCCTAGCCTCTGCCCCTACTATCCCTCCTTTTGTCTCCCCAGCCCAGCCTGACTGCTTTTCCCAGTACTGACAGCATCAGTCATCTCAGGCCCAACCTCCTTGTCAGTTCCGTCTTTTACCCTGCTCATTTTCAAGAATTTTTGTATCTCGAGGAAAGCATCTCTCCCTGCAATGCATGGACCAACACCCAGACACATACATAAACAAGGACAGAAGGCAAAACTTCCTTTCTTCTGCCTCCAAGAAACAGATATGAAGCACTAATGGAGCAAAGTAGAAAGTTTGAAATACACATCCTGGCATTCCTTCTTGGCTGCACTGCAGGAGTCAGCAGAATCCTCTGCCAAGATTTGGTTTTGAGGCACTTTCAAATGAGTTGTCAAAGCCACCCCTGTCATGCCTCCACTGTCTTGGGCTACTGAGCACCCAAAAGCAGGATCACAGAATTATAAAAATATAGAATGTATTGGATTGGAAGGGACCTTACAGATCACCTAATTCCAATCCCTCTGCCATGGGCAGGGACATTTTCCACTAGACCTGAGTGGATTGTTCAAATCCTTTCCAGCCTGGTCTTGAATACTACCAGGGATGAGGCATCCACAGCTTTCTCTGGGCAATCTGTTCCAGCACCTCACCATTCTCACAGTAGAGGAATTCTTCTTAATATCTGATGAAGATCTGCCCTCTTTCAGTTTACCACCATTCCCCCACACCCTATGACTACATGCCCTTGTAAAAAGTCCCTCTACAGCTCTCTTGTAGCCCCTGCTTTGGTGCTAAAAGGCTGCAATAAGACATCCCTGGAGCGTTCTCCAGGCTGAACAACAGTCCATGAAAAAGGATGGATCAGGAGCCAAGAGTAACATAAGTATGGGTAGAGCAGTCATCTCACACTACCCAAGCCAGGGTAGCAACAAGAGCTATTAACAAACTCCAATAAACCAAGAGGATGAAGCAGACCTCAGATCCATTCAGGAGCAACACAGCTACAGTGCACCAGAAGTGGGTGCCTTGGCAGGAGCTTAAATAGATCTCTGTGTGAGTGGAAGCCACAGGTAAGACTGACCAGAGTAGTTAAGGTTCATTAGTGCCCTTAGGGCCCTGACCCTATTTAATACCACTGAATGCCATGCCCTGGGTGTGTTGGTTACTGCAAGTGTCACTGGGGGTAGGTGGGCAGCTGTTACACTATTATATTTAAGCCTCTGTTTGTGATTAAGAGATTTATACATGCCCAATGTATCTGTGCATGCTTACATGAAGCTGTGTGGCTACTGAATCCAAAGGAAAAAAAAAATTGCAGATGACAGAGCTGCCCAGTCTATTCCCCCAGTAATCTGGTCTGCTCTCAAAAGTATGGGTGAGTTATTTTTACCATTTCTATCATCCCAGTTTAAATAAATTAATGATGGGAAAATCTTTTTCAGAAAGACAAGCCTTAGCCTTTTAATTTCTTGATCTCAACTGTTGTATTTGGCTGAGTTTGAATCAAAGCAGCTGTCCATCACTGTACCTAGACAAGTAGTAGAATATACAAATATGGTTGAGTGAGCCCTGTTTAGAAAGATGCTGGGCAGATGGCTAAAGAGTTTGTTGCCATGCTAAGAAGTTGGAAAAGAAGATAGTGTTTTCGTGAATATGGGGAGATGTTTTTGTCTGAGACCTACTTTATTAGGATATACTAGGGAGTTCTCATAGTGAGAAACAGAGGAAATAAAAATTTCCTCCCTACAGGTAGAGGACACTGTCACCTTGCAGTGACAGTGTTCCTGTGCAGATCAGAGGTAAAAGAAAGAGGTAAAAACTAAGAGAAGAAATGTGTTAAGGTACCAATCATGCACAGATGTCTGAAATGACGATAATCACAGAAGAAGAACTCAGTGGAAGTTGCGCACACGAATTAAGCAGCTAAACAAAGTCTTTCAAAGGTGTTATTATCTATAAATAATTCCATAGCAAAGCACAGGTGTGAAAAATCAGTATCTCATACAGAAATTTCTTGGCAGAACAGATATTGCTTTGGCAGCTCCATCCCAGCCCCAACACCACAGCAGCTCTAGGCTGTCACTTATCATGAACCCTAGCCATAACTTTCTGGCTCAGGCTAGGACTAAGATCCCACTTCTGACCCACACCACAAACTTCCACCCAGTATGACTCTCTTAGCAGTGTACATTTAGTTTTGTCTCCCCTGCTTTAAACCTACTCCAACCACACCTCTAGTTTTTATCTTTATACCTTCACTAATGGCTTTATCCTCTCTACAGATGTAATGGATTTTTATAGACAAGACTCTTAGCCATGTTCTTTGCTGTACTAAGTTAATCTTGAATCCTCAGATAGCTTTCATAAACTATATGAAATTGCAATTCAATGTCTTCGTTTTACCCTGTCTCCAGTTTTTAAAGGCAGAATCCAGCTATTAATCTTAGAAGCATGAGATAGTATTTGCAATGTCTCCTATCAACATGGTGTTCAGGCACCAAGCAGAAAAATCCCTGGGACTGCAAAAATTCTGGAACCGCTTCTTCTGCATAGGGGTATGCTCTAGTCCCTTGGGACAGACCGAAAACTTTCCTCTCCCAAGGTTCTTCTCCCAGAGGGTGATGGGGCACTGTAACAGCTCCCCAAGGAAGTGGTCACAGCACCAAGCCTGACAGAATTCAAGAAGCATATGGACAATGCTCTTGGGCACATGATGTGACTCTTGGGGTGTTCTGTGCAGGGCTGGGGGCTAGGATTGATATTCAGGATCAGCATGTTCTGTGATCCTGTGAGTGCCTAATTCCTCTTTAGGCACTTGAATTCCTGTTGATTGGAAGGGACTGTAACTGTGAAAACCAAAGTAATTTGTCGTTCCTTCACTCTGATTTGTAATGGCCAGAGTAGCCCAGAGACAGAAAGACAGAATGAATGAATGAAGCAGTTCTGAATTAATCTCTAGTTTAGCAACATGTTCCTTTAGTCCTCGGGAAGGATTAGACAGGCAACACCTCGGAGCTGACCTCTAAGCTCTACCTGCTGCTACTCCAGACAGCCCAAGGTTGATTTGCCTTGGATTTGAAGCAACTGCTGTCAATAATATAAAACTCAAGAAGCGAATAACAGGCCCCCTCATGAGATCTTATTTTTTTTCCCCAGCCACCCTCTCTGCTCCTGCAGCTTTAAACCCAATGAAGGAATGAGTAATTTTTTTCCTAATGATTGAAAGAAGGCAGATAAGAGGTAGGTCTTCAAATTAGGAATCCAAGACTTGATTGCAGCTTTTATCATATTTTTCCATTTTTTCCCCTTCTTCCCAATGGAAAATAAATTGCTTCAATAAATTATGTATTTAATCTGCATAGAGGACCAGCAGACTGGGCTCTCCTTTTAATATTTTCTATTGTGAGATAATCAACCCATTCCTCTCACTGCATGGAACAAACTAATAGATTTTGAACAATTCCATTATTTGATGATTTCTACCATTATTAATACAAATTGTCCCTATTCGCTTTCAATTAGGGCATTTTTATTTTCTAATAAATCCCAATCAGGTTCTCTCAAACACTGCCCAAACATGGAGAGATTATTGTGCTTTCCATTTAAACAAAGAACCCATCACATTGTATGCCTCACCTCCCTCTGCTTCTCATGACTTTCCTTCTTCCAAACTCTTTTTCCATTTTCCCCTCCTGTCACTGTCAGCAGACCTCACTTACTTTCTTCTCCTACTTTCTTCCAAATCTCATTCTATCTCTGTGGGGTGTGGTTTGCTCTATAGGCAGAGCTAAAATCTCAGTGGATTTTTTGTTGGGGATGAGAGGTTGTGAGGTCTGTGGTTTTGGAGGGGGAAAATATACTTTATAAAGACCCTGAGTCACACAAATAAGGCCACTGAAACTTTTGTGAGAAGGTGCACCGGGACATAATCACACAGTAAAAATGAAAGAACGACCTACCATGAAAAAGCCAAAGATCTAGAATTTTGGCCTAGGGAACAAATGCTTAAAACCACATAAATATAAAATATTACCCTCAAGATGGAATCTCATCTTTTCAGATACCAACTGTTGTACAACCAGCTCTCTTACTGCTGTCAACCAAGTGCATTCTCTAAATGATGCTGCTTAGAGCAGAGATTCAGCTCACTTTTTAAAGCAGTGGCTTCTGGGGTGGAACCTGCTGCCCTGTGCGCTTCTGCAGTGCAGCAGCGTGTCTGAGTGACACGAGATGCCTGGAGAGGTGCAATTCAGTGTGGAGGATGTCTGCACTGCCAGCTTGGAGCAGTCTGGAGACCCATTCAGTATTCAGTGCTGTGGTAGCATGGTTTAGCTTTCAGAAGGGGCACCACAAAATCCAAGCCAGCAGCTGGACAAGACTGGTTGTGGGTAAGGAGCACCGTGCACACCCTGTACAGTAGCAGCTCTCTCCCAGCACAGCAACTGGATCTCTGAGGTAACTACCAGCCTCAGAAAGTTACTAAAGGCATCCCAGCTGCCTTTCCCAAGAAAAAGGAACACAAACAGGCCATAGGTTTCTTCATACAACTCATCTTTTTTCCTGCTGCTGCCTGTCCTCCTGAGAGGAAGGAAAGTGCAAGTTGTCAGCTGCTATGACAACCCTGTCTTGTCTGGCAAGGAGCGGGGAAGGATGACAATGAGGGCAGGGGTGGGAAAAGGTGTGGTGATAGATCTCCACAGCTTGATTCAAGATAATCAATATGCATTCATCATCCTTCATCACTGCAAAACAAATGAGGCTGCCAAGCAGAAGGGGAGGAGACTGCTGTGGGATGGACAGGCATAAGGACAGGAGAGCTGGGTTGTGGCACAGAGATGGGCTGGCCATAAACTCTGCATGCATGGGCTTCACCTCCTTCTGCACTTCAGCCACGTCATTCACAGGGTGTGCTACACACTCTCTCCCAGTGGATCGCACCTCCACCTCACCTCCCTCGGCCTCCTGGGTTACGTGTTGCCCACCTGCACACGTACTCTGTGAGTGTCACTTCACAGTCCCTCCTGGACACACACAAAGACACGCCTTTGCCCCCACTTGCGGGCAGGTCTGCAACTCACAGGTGCAGAGTTGTGGAAGTGTGGTTCCTTATCCTGATGCAAGCTCCACCCTGCTCCTGTGATTCTGGACCCCTGGCCAGATGCACACACACCTTGCAGCACAGAGAAGGCACAGCCACACATAGGCGCCCACAGGCTTGGCATCTGCCACATATGTTTGCACACACTGTCACAGCCAGCTTCCCTCCTCCCTTCCCAAGTAAATTTGCTTGAAGCATTTGAGTTCCCCAGCGTACACACATCCTCCCCTCCGCCCCGATACTCCCTCCTGCCACGCCAGCCAGCGCCAGCCACCCCCACAAAAACACACACATGCAGATCGAGAGCTGCGGCAGAGCCCTCAGTGAGCTGCTGGAGCAGAACAGATGGCTTAGCAACCAAAAAAACAGTCATTTGCTCCACAAGTTTCTTCCTCAACGTTCTGTTTGTTTTCAGAACATGTTCATCAGCAGAATAAAATCCAGGCAAGATGGGCTGATATAAACACCCTAGCCTTGATCCCTTGAGGTGCGAAGTCCCACCTGCTTTTTGCACTCATTTTTTTCTTCTTTTTCCACAGATTCCAACTCACTCTTCCTGAGGCATCCCCTCCCCCTTTTCCCACTTGCAAATGTCCTCCCCCCATCATCAGCATACAGATTAACTTTGTCTTCCTTGGGAGACAATACCCCCGCAGCTTGTCTCATTCTTGTCCTTAGCTGGCAGGCACACTTAATATTTTCCAATGCTCATTTCTCCATTTCAGGTGTGCGACTGACTCAAAAGAGCACTTGGCCTTTTGTCTCATGCTGGAGTCACATCCCTGAAAAACATTTACTATAGGTTTGAAAAAGCTACATAGTGGATCTGCCACAATGGGCATAATATCTAACAGGTAGCACAGGCTGCTAAAAAGGTTTGGGGGGTATGTTGCAGCTTCTCCCCTACATGGAATTCCTATCTGGGACTTGAGAGAGCAGATAAAGGGGTGCTTGTATGAGTGAGGGGAAACTGTCTCTCACAAGCAGGGAGGAAGCTGTCATAATCTTTTTATGTGCTGCATCATTGCCAAGTGGGAATTTTATCTCACACAGGTCACACAGGTCAGTTATCAGGGCTCACCTTACCCAGGACCTATGGCAAGGGGCAGGGGAGTCTTAAACCCTGCCCTGCTACAGCTTTCTGCCATCTGTGGGGGTTGGGGATTTCCATCCCTGCTGTACATCAGCACCTGAGCAGTTCTGTCCATCACTAGAACCTTCTGGTCAAGCTGAGCTGCAGCAGGAGGCAAGTCTACCTCTGTCCAGGGATGCATCTGGAACTGGGCCTCACAGACCCACTCCTCTCACAACTTTACCAAAATTCAGGGCTGGACACTCAAGATGCAGGGTCCAACCTCCCCTGACAGCTGAAACTAAGCTATTTTCACATGCGAGCCAATTAACAACTCTCAGTTCATTCTCACATTGACACTTAATGATGGTGCCTTCTGGGAGAATTCACCAGATGCATGGGGTGGGCAGGGAAAAGTTCCAGGAAGCCAAACAGCTGGTTCCAGTGAAGTAGGAGGACAGGAGACCTGGGTTTGTCTAGGGTCACTCTATGGCTTCCGGACAAATTCTCTCAAACCCTGTCTCTCCCACTTAAACAGGAATCTCTGCTTTTGCAATGTTCTCCACTGTAAGGGAACTGCACACATCTGTTTCATCACTGAGGACAGGCCCCAAAGCCCCAGACTACAGCCAATTAAGAGCCAGGCTGTGCACAAGCTGCCTTTGTATTTCTAGCAGTAGTTGGGGTAGTGCCCTCCCTACACACCTCTTTTCCTACTCCCTTCCCCATGAAGAAAAGAAAACAGAAAGGCTTCTGTGAGATGAACTTCTGAAAATAAAAGCTAGATGAAGAGGTAATTGCCAACACTGTCAGCTTGAGGAGAGGTAGTGAGAAGTATGAGGAGTCCACAGGTTCATGAAGGCAAGGAGCTGTGTCAATAATTCATGAGGAGGGAGCACTCCTGTGCTGGGAGGCTGCTGTCCTCAGCCAGTGGTGAATGACTGACCTGGGCAGTAGGCAGGGGAGGGTTCAAAAACAAGGTCCAAGAAGGCAGAATTTGATGAGGTGGGGGTCTGGATAATGGAGGGATACAGAAGTTGAAAAGAGAAACTGATCCTTTGTGGGAGGTAAATGGGAACTAAGGAGTGCAAAATGCATAAGTGATAACCTTTAACCCTAAAGAAAAGTCGTGCTCCCATATGATTATGCTGAGTCATGCTTACCTCTGACTTAACCAGCTATATTATACACAGGGGATCACACTTACAGCCCAGCTTACACTAAACTCAGTCTTCCATGCTGTGGCAGGTTCAGTTGGAACCGGGCGGAAACACCAATTATGTGTAGTGGTTTTAAAATTGCCAATTTGAAATTTCCCGGCCAACGCACCAAAGAATGTTGTGGGTTTAGAGCTAGCCAAAACTTACCAGCTCACTTATGTTCTGTTGTGAGATATGATTTCAGAGGAAAGGAAAACACAGGCTTAAACTCAAGACTATGAGGAAAATTTATTAACAAAACAACTAAAAAGGAAATGAAAAGGAAAAGTCCAAATGAAACCTCCAGAACACTTCCCTCCCCTACCCACTCATCTCTTTCCCATCTGACAACACAAAAACGAAATCTGGGATTTTTAAAATCAGTTATCATTTCTACAACAATCTTTCTCTATTTCACATAGGGCAAGGAGTCTTCTTTTTCAACACTCTGGAGATATGTC
>VWYI01008755.1:28503-75080 GCA_013399455.1 Anthoscopus minutus
CGGCCCGGCCCGGCCTGGCCTGGCTGGCTTGGCCCGGCCGGGCCGGGCCTCCCTCCACTCACAGCTCTGTCACCCTCAGCCACCGGAAACCAAAGAGAGCGAGTTCAGAGTTTCCCGGGCTTCACAATGGTATTCACGGGGGTGGAACTCAGCTCTGAATAGCTTACAGAGCTGTCAGTTCTCAGAACTGGACAGTCACTGGCTATCTCTGAAACTCCCAAGAGTCTCTCTTAGGAGAACCATTTCCGGGGATGTTTTACTTCCTTCTTTTCCAATACCAACCAAGGTCAAACCAGCACACATACTGTGTCCAGCTTATGGGACAGAAACTTCCAGTATAAGAGCCAAGACAAGGTCTGCAAACCTGCTGTGATTTTTTGTGCATCACCAGGCTTCTCTGAAGGCTCGGGGCTGTGTTCTCTGTGAGACTCAGTTATGCTATCAAAAGGAGTTCTGCTCTCCCTCTGCATCGAGACTGAGCTGCAAAGACAGGCTGCACCATGCCTTGATAATCCCATCCCTCAATGGAGCTAGAGACTGCAGCATGGCAGATGATGGGGTCTCACTGCACATGAGCTCAGCACAGGACAGGTGCACCTTGCAGAGCCGAGCTGAGACGTGTTCTGGCGTGTTGAAGCTCAAATGCAGCCCAAAGAGTTTTTCCTTTGTCCCCAGGGGCCCTTCAAGGGGAGGAGGGCACAAGCGTCAGCCTTGCCACCACCATGAAATTGTGAGCAGTTGTGCTACGGAGCACAGCAACAACAGTGAATCCCAAGGGGAGCCACAGATTCAATATGCTGCCATATATCTGGGTCAAAACAGGGCAGGCAAGGGGAAATGACAGGATAGGGAGAGCCAAAATCAATCCTCCCAGGCTGCCTCCACTGCAAGCAAGAACAAGCACCCACAGTGCCGAGCAGGCAGTTGTGATGGCTGCTGGGGCCATCCAGGGCTTCTCCCAGAACTACCGTGTCTGCAGCCTCCAGAAAAAAATCACAATGTCATCCTTTTGCTGAGTATCCTCACCAAATGCCAGGCTGAAAGTCCAGGGAGAAGCAGGACTTCCCTTGCAAAATCAGTGGGTGATCAACACACCAGGAAGGCTCCTGAGGTTTTCATATCTGGTTCCATGTGCAACCCTCCCATCTAGTGACAGCCACAATTTCTCCTGCCTCTTGCTTACCCTGGGAGTTCTTCCCCAGCCTTCCAGTCCTGCTCCCTACCTCCTCTTGCATCACTGTGCAAGACACTAGCAGGCAGTGAGAGTAGGTCTGGGAGGTGAAGGCTGCTTTTCCTACAAGGTCAGCCAAGGTTTGGCTTATCAGCAGACAAACCCTTGGGCCTTCCATGTGTTTCACTCACCCTTACTCTGATGCTTTTTCTCCCAGAAACCTCCCCCACAGACATCACCCAATGAAGTAATTTCTACCACCACGGGGCCATCATCATTTTTGTTGCCTTTACCTCCCTGGTACACCCATTAAAAAAAAATTATTATCACAGAGGACCATTGTGGATAAATGGTCTTGTGACAGGTCTGTTTAGGAGGGGATGGGGGTGAAGCAGCAGCCTGGGTGTGCAGAGGTAGGGGAGGCTGGAGCTGCTCTCCCGCTGACAGCGGCATTCATCCGCAGAACAGTGCAGGACCTAATTAACGTGCAGCGATGCTGCCCGTGGCAGGTAGTGCCACGGCACGAAAACAGCAGGGAGTGAATAGACAGGGAAGAAAGAGGTAAGAGGGTAGAGAGATGAGTGTAAGAATAAGGAGGGCAGAAGAGGTAGGGAAAGGCAGGCAGTGTGACAAGGGCGGCCCGTAGGTTCTCCTTCACCCTATAGGTGCATCCTCCCTCAGGCTTCCCTAACAAATTCATAATTGCAACTTCTTTTTGGTTTTTTGCCTCACTGCTGTGAAGTGACAGCCCTTTTTGTAATGTTAATAACATCTTCATGCCCAGAGCATCACCCACACCCCATGAAGGGCAGTGAGAAATGCAGGGGTGTGGGGCAGGGAGGGAAGTGGAGCACATAAGGATATTTTTTCTTTCAGATGAGCTCAGGAATTGGGCTTTTGGTCGACAAAGAATAAGCAACCCCATTCAGGTCTAGAGAGCCAGGTCTTCTCATCCATCTCAGCTGAAGGTAAGAGGATGGGGACGAGGAGTGTGGAAGGGGAACAGTGCCATGTGCATGGGCATACAGCAGGAGGTTTTGGTGTGAGAGGGCCAAATCAACACATTTCATATATCTGAGAGAGTAGATGATAAAAACCATGATGTGGCAAGTGGAAACACAATGTCATGCCACATAAAACAAACTTTACTTACAGTGACCGGATGGTGAGGTGAGGAAAACGCTTTGTGGTGTGCCCATGCATGTTTGCTCACTGTGCACGCAGGGCTTTGTGCTTGTGTGCCATGTGCCGCTATACACTCAGAGCTCTCATCGCCCACGTGCTCAGGCTCTCTGCATGTTTCTGCCTATGTCCACCTTCCCCATGTCACATTGCTCAGTGTGAGCCTGTGGAAGTCTAAGTGGCAGCTTGGGTTCGTGCCTGCAAGGCGCTGGCTGCGGTTGCACAGTTGTGCAGCTGAAGCATGTGTGTGCGCCTGTGTGTGTGCGCACACGTGCACACAAATATCTGCTGCTGCCCTTCTGTACCAGCTGAATGCCCAAGGAGCTGCAGCTCCATGTTCAGGGACGCTGTGAATGATACAGGCTAGCTGTGGCAGTTCTCAGCAACTCAGGAGAAGGCTCTTAACTTCCACAGACAGCCAGTGCTGGGGGCAGCTGGCAAGGGGCTGGAAGCCAATCTACTTTGACAGCTGCTCTGCCAGGGGTGGTTGAGGGCTTCTCTCTTCATGTTTTTACCACAAACTGGTTACCTAGTGTGAGGCTAACAAGGCCACTGCTAAATCTGACAGAAAGGGGATCTAAGGGGACAAGCACAGAGTGCATTAAGCAGAAGAGCATCAGGAAAGCAAAGAACTCAAGAGCTGCATGCTTCTTGGTTCACACGCTACCGATATGCACACATTTCATGCTTGCTGCTTTTCTCAGGGCCCCTCTTCCTGTCTGTCTTCCATTGCTCCTCCTCTTTCTCCCCACCTCCACCACATCCCTTCCCAAAGTACCTTCCCTCCATGACCCTACTGAGCACGCAGTCAGGATACTGGGAAAGCTGGAGCTTCCAGTGTCATTGGCACTGGCTCTCTGGATATCTTTTGGCAAAGAAACCTGAGAGGCGACTACAGTCACCCTCAGCTGATGCCACACCTTGGTAGGCATGCATGGCCTCAGCCATCCTGGAAGACCCAGAGCCAGACAGGCTGACAGCTATCACAGAAAACTGTTGGAGCCAAGAGGCACCTGACAGCATTGGTGAGCTTCCTGCTATGAATAAGGGAGGAAACCCTAACAGCTTTGAGCTTATTGAGGAGATCCAAAAGGGCGGTGATGTCTCAGCATAAAGCTCATCCTTGTGGATAAGTATTGGATACAGAGGGCTTGGAGCAAGCAAAGAAAAAGAAAAAAGTGCTCTGGATTATTCTTGAAAACTGCCCTGAGTCTATTCTGAGTCTTTCTGGCTCTGTCATGCCCCTGATCCATTCTCCATAGCCTCTCTTTCTTCTTTCAATCCACTTCAGAAAGGCTGGTTCTTTCTCCCATTTCACAAATGAGTTTGAGAGGCCAGTGGAGACCTAGTTTTCTAGCTCCATAAGTATTGGGAAGGAAAGAAAAACTAAAACGTGTGACTTGGCAGAGGCAGCAGCTTTGTCGCACATCACCCCATAAATCTCATGCCTGACAGAGTCTCTAATGCTGGAGTCACTTTAAACCATGGAATCGTATTGGGTTAAATTGATGGATGACACTGAGAGAGGGACAGCCTAAAGTGCTGAGCAGGGACCCTGCCTGATGGCAGGCCTCTCACTCTCCTTCACATTCAGCTCCCTCTCTCCACTAATGGAACCTCATTTCTTTAATCAGGAAGTAAGTGCTCTCCAGGTTACCGCCTGAAAGGCTCAGAGGCACTCTTCAGGGAGACATGCAGGCAGCAACCCTCAGCTTGTGAACTCTTCAATCAGGAGAGGACATAAGAAGGGAAAGCACAAGGCTGTTTATACATGAAGAGTTGTGCTTCCTCAGCTGCCAGCAGCATCAACAACAGCCCATCAGGTTGTTGGAGAAGCCCAGTACTAAGCCAGCCTTGGCCAGAAGACAAATGAAAAGACCACCTGTAAAATGAAGAGAATAATGTTCAGTCCTTCCAGAGAAAGGAGTGGGCTCCTGGGGCAGCACAGTAGAGAGTGTGGGAGATTATTCCAAGGTGGGCCTCTGACCTCACTGCAGCCAGTACTGGGACGAGGTTAAGTCTTTCTCAGAGCCTTTCTTTGACTCCCTGTTTTCATCCCTTCTCAGCCTAATTTACTGAGAAAGGGTTTCTATAGGTATCTGTCTGGTTTGGTGTTATTTCCTATCCTGTGGTGATCTAAGTGCAAAACAATGTCAGAACATCCTACAATCCTGTGAACATCAATTTTTTACTTCCACTCTGGGATCAGATCCTTTGGCATTCAGACTACACTGCTACCTATGTCTGCACAGCACCAAACAAGAACACTGTGAATTGCCTCACACCGACTATTGATTTGAACCTCTGTCTCCTACCCTTCCCACCTGCCCTGTCCCCTGCTCTGCCACTGCTTCTCAAGGGCTGCCTTCCCCCTCTACCTTACATTCCCCACCTTCTCAGATTCCCCTCCCAGGCACTGTATGTTTCCAAGTTTGTTCCCACTACAAACTTGGAAACTACTTGTTGCCAAGTTTTTCCTCTTGATGTTCCCCAGGGAAATCCTCTTCTGTTCTTCACATCATTTTTCCTGCAGGTGCAGGACTCATTAGGTACCAAGTTTACTCTTTAACTGTCAAAATCTGTAAATCAAATGCCCCCCTCAGAGTGACAGAAGTGTTTTGACTGAGGCATTCAAAAGAAGCCTGCTGTGATTTTGGTATCCAGCTCCCAACCTGGCTGCCAGTCCACTCTCCTTTCACCCCCAGCACCTGACTCAGCATCAACCTTGTTCTGTGCCACAGGAGCTCTGGGTGGCCATTCTTGCTTGCTCTTTTGCTCTCTGGGGGAAACACAAAGTTAGAGTTCAGCATCTTTACCATGTAGCTCCCACAGTCACTGCCCTCTACTGTCACTGGGATGCAAACTTGAGGGTGGAAGGGAGACTCCTCATGTGCCAGGGAAGCACTGGAATATAACATGTGCTTCAGGTGCTTCAAGGGAGGTCTGCTGAAATAAAAGGAACCTGTAAGACTCCTAGAGACCTCACAGAAGGCAGGCTAAAAAGAACAGTGAGATGTGCTAGATACCAAAAGGCTGAGGTCTAGAGCCGAGAAGGAAGTGGGAGCAGTCCTGGGGAGGGCACATTTCCTGCTTGGCTGCTGGCAGACACAGTGACATCCATCCTAGGATGGGACCTGAGCACAAGGTAATTTCAGCTGTGATATTTTCTAAATGCTGCCTATGTTCATGAGCAGGGCTGCTCCTATGGGCCTACCCTCTGAACAGACCGTGCATGGGGCTGGAAAGGAGAAAGGGAAGGAGAACCACAGTTTGGGACAGAATAAAGAGGAATTGATTTTAAAACGCTCCTGACTTTGATCTTCTCCACTTGGGTGGCTGCTCTGAGAGATGGGGGAACACAGAGGGACCACACATGGTCCCTGCAGGGAGTGTGATCAGCAGATCTTCTCAGCCAAATGCCTCCCTCTCAGATGGGACTGATCCGTGAGGCAAGGTGAAGCCTTTCCATCCAAGGCTAAACCACCTGTGACAAGTGTCTGCCATCATGTTCCACCTTCTCTGACAGTGTCCAAGCGCCTAGCCTTCCTAAGGTGGTGGCCCCCAATGTCCCTTTTGCTCTTTTTTTGTTGGCTTCTTTACATCAGCATGAAACCGACCTGGTTCTTAAGCAGGAAGGGGCTCTTGGAGTCTCCTGACACCACGTTTGCCTCGCCAAGAGGCTCCTTAGGTGGCTTCTGTGTTCTGAGGTGTAGCGAGCAGGCTGGGGGCCCTGCCTCAGTGTGTGCTTCAGGGGGGCTGCTATAAGAAACAGGGCAGGAGCAGGGGAGAGGCCTGGGTGGAGAAAGATAGTGAGTGGCCCCTTGACAGGGTGTTGAAGTAAAGGGGTGGCTAGCTCAGCAGGTGGAAGTCACACCAGGAGTGAGCCAGCCTTGAACAGAGCTCTGGACCCAAGTGTTGGCTTAGACACACATTCTACAAACACCCAAACATCAAGGGAAGGAGCAAGGAGGAGAGAGAGGCCTCTCATGGGATTTCCAAAGACGTTATGCCCTTGAAAGTTCTGCCATGAGAGCCACTGCTTCCCTCAGCTACCAGAGAAGTTGCCACGCTTGGTACCGCAGTGTATGGGAGCTCCTGATGTTCCCTGCCACGTGTAATCAGTGCCACACTCAGATGGCATGGCCTGCTTCACCCCACTGCCACTCAAGGCTCTGCCTGCTCAGACTGTTCTCCACTCTAATCCCAATAAAAAGAGGAGCAGGGCAGGAAGACACCGCCCCTTCCCAAAACCAAGATAATTTTTCCTGCTGACAGTGAGAGTACTGTCTTGCAACTCCCTTCCCCCTTCTCTCCTCCTCTCCTTTTCCATGTGTTACATTGTCTCTTCTAATGAGGGCAACGTCTGCTTCTCAGCCTTACTTGAATCCCTGAGCATTCTCCCCCCGGGGAGTGCAACAGGAGCTTGGCAAAGAATGGCAGGTAGACACTACTGGAAGATTATTCTGTCAAGATGTTGGGTGCAGAAGATGAATCACCGCAGTGGCTCTCTTGGCTATGGGTGGGAGCAGGGCTGCTTGTGTAGGAAAATTCTGGCCCCCAATCTCTGGGTGTTTGAGATCTAATGCTCAGGTTGTCATACTAATCCTCCAGAGGTTTTCTCAAAGCCTATACATTTCAAAAGCCCACAGAAGTATGGGTCTGCCCTGCCTATTCAATCTGGGGGACACAGATTTAGTACACTAAATCTACATCTACACTTTGGAAGTCTCTTGGGAGAAAACCTCTACTCTTCTAGTTGCCCAGCCAGCCCAAGCATGGGATGCCAAATATGTCGCCTAGTAGCTGTGCAGGACAGACTTTTTGGGGGCAGCTGTGAACAGGCATGTGGGGGACAGTATGCCTTCCCCATAGGAGCCTGGGCTGTGATTTCTTGCCTGCAAGGCCAGACCAAAGGCTGAATATTTATAAGAGCAGCCTCACATACTAGAAAGCCTGCATGTGGCTTGGCTCTGAAACAGAAATCCCCATCTTTTCCCCATGCAGCCTTGGATGCACCAGCTGCCTGGCTAAACCTGGTGACTGTGCTAATTGAGAGCACAGGGAGAGGGGCAGAGGCATGTCAGGGAAAGATGGAGCAACTGGAAGAGCCGGCGTCAGTGGCAGCATTGGGGGATGGTCGGAGGGAGAGGGGAAGATTGCATGGTGGGATGAAGAATGGGAAGGAGTCTGAGGAGAATGAGCAGCTGAGCCAAGCAGAGCATTTGGGAGAGCGGGAAATCATGCGTCAGAGCTGCAGGGACTCGGGGACAGTGTCTCAGACAAGGCTGAAATATAAATGGAAATTCTCACTGAGCCACATCAAAGCCATATTGGTGAATGATAAAAAGGGAGGCTGAATGAGTGAAGGAAAACCACATAGCCAGGGTATCCAGCACCTTCTGAGGCGTCCTCAGTGGCACTGTCCCACCCCATGAGTGGCAGCTGCTGAACAGAGGGCCATGCAGTCTGTGGGGTGGGACAGTGGCATGAAGTCATTAGTTTGTCATTAATGAAGCAATAAGGAGCATGAAAAAAGACACACAGCTCTCTTTTTCTGTTTCTTTCTTGCCTTTTCCCTATCACACATGTACACACATACTCTTCCTCCCTGGTGTCTGCCTGGACAGCTCTGGTACCCTTGGCAATCAGCAAGCTCTCCTTTTTCTACCACCTCTACTCCCAGCCTCTGTCTCCTACAGGAGATGTTTTGTGTAGTATTTCTCATTGGGACCCCAGAAATACATCAAACGTGATTTTCACTGCCCCAGGTGCTAACACACCTTGTAACTTAATAACATAGTTGCTCCTTCCCTCAGTCTGTTCCTAGAAGACCTAGAGGGGCTTGGGCTGATGAAATGTGCTGCTCTTGGAAGAGTAGAGCAACACCTGTCCAAAAGCTACAGGCAGCCCAGTTAAGACAAGAGGCAGGTAGGTAAGCAAGGACAATGATCTAAGTCAGTGTAACTGTGGTGTCCCTTAAGGAAAGGCTGGTCTCTGACTTCAAGAGTTTTTGCCCCTGTGGGGCATGGCCACGTTTCATTTAATTCTGTTTTCTGCTTGGCCACAGCTCCACACATGTACCAGCCCAAGTCCCACAGTCACCTTTGGCCCCACTCAGATCTGCCTTCTGTCTGCCTCCTTTAGCTATGCTGCCGTCTTAACACTTGTTCTCCTACTTCTCTGTATAGTGAATTTCATGGCACTGGAGAGGAGCATTAGAAAAGCCCAGGCTGAACAGTGCAGATTAGCCCAAAGGTCTGCCTGTTCCCACCATCTGTCTTTACTTACGACTCATTCCCCTGTGTCCCAGGAAGAAAACTTCCTCCAAAGCAAAGGGGAATGCCTTCTCAGACAGAAATAGAAGTGCTGAGAGTGTAAGTGCCACCATGCCATAGGAACCTGCAGGCTGATGACTCCAAGGACTGAGCTGCCAAGAACAAAAAGACAGCTGGGTGGGCCAGTGGCATCTTTCAATCTGGGTCTGCTGTGGCTTCCTAATGCCACAGACCTGACTCTTGCTCTTCAACAACAGCAAGATGGTGAATCTCTGGCTTTGAAAGCACAAAAGCCTAAAAGCAAGAGGGATACCCCTGCGGGAGAAACAAGCACACTTCACCTCAGTGGGTAAGTTCACACTGAGAACTTTGCAGCTTCCTGGTGACTTCACATGGGCTACATGAATAGAGAAGAAAGCAGAAGTGTTTCCATTTGGGGAAACTGAGGCTGTCTGTAGTATACCAGCAAACCTAGCTCTTCTGTCTGATGGCGCTGCAGTGTCATGGCCATGACTGCCTTTGTGAGCACCACTGCACTGTGAGACATGGAGAGTTCCCTCTTGTGTAAACAGCACTGACTCAGCTTCCACAAGACAGAAGGAAGGATCATTCTACATCCAGCCATTTCCTCAGACAGAGTGACCATGAGCTCGATGGGAGGGCAACCCTGACAAAGCCAGTGCAGTGAACACAAACCACTGACCACATCAGAACTATGCATCCAAGTGCTAAGAGGTTGCTGGTATTCTGTAGAAGGGATGTCACCTGTGTGGTGACATCTTAGCAGGCCTGTGGTCACAAAGTTTGGATGAGCAAGGCCTCTTCAAATGCTTGCTTCAATATGATGTACCAGCAGCACCAAGGCAGGGCTCTGCCTAAGCACTCTCTTGGCACATTAATTGAAGCTGGAGCCAGCAGTGTGGGCATACATGTAGGGGTTTGCCCCACACCTCCCAAAGCAGTCAAACCCCTACATGGTTCTAATATCTTTTCTCCTCAACTTGGAGGTCAAAACCCAGTTTTCCCTGCGAAGTAAGAGCTCAGGAAATGCATTCCAGTTTTCCTCACCTGGATCAAAATTGCCTGAGGAAGAAATTTCCCATGTTTCCTAGACATGTTCAGCAACCGTGTCAACCTTCCCCCAGTCCACCCTCCCATGCTGTGAAGGGAAAGAACATCTCCCTGCCCTGCACAGCACCCTCCCATTCCTCACCCTGCCTGCCACTGGTCCCTATGAACATCACAGCCAGTTCCTGTACCACTGGAGCAGCTGGCTTCTCTCTTGATTTTTCACAAGTGATTATCCAAGTCAGAATTTGTCACCCACAGAATGAAAGGAAAATGAACCTTCAATCACAGATGCAGATCTACCTGCTGAAAAAGAAGCGGGTGGAGGGGTGCGGGGAGAGAGAAATGGGCAAAGGAAGAGAAAAACAAGGAGAAGGACATGTGCAACAGAGAGAATAAACGATGAACAGAGTTAGCAGGAATGAATATAGGAAGGAAACACAAAGAAAAGAGGGGAGTGAGGAGCATGAAGAGTCTGAAGTGAGGAGACTGAGGCAGAGCAACTAAAGGGTAATTTTTTATAACAAGAAAAATGGAGGGCCAGGGCAGGAGAGATCACTATATCTGGAGATGGAGCAGCAAGATTTCCTTATTTTCCTTCCCATTCCATCTCCCTCTACCCACTACCCTCACCTCTTTGGACTACTAGCATGACTGGTCCCTCTCTGGTTCTGTGAGGGGGATTGTGTCTGCCCTTGGGCCTGTGTAGGGGCAAGGTAATCACTAGGGTCTACCTCCTTGAAATCCCTTGTCCCTGTCACCACCCTAGATCATGCCCACACACACACATTTGCACATAGTTATTCATGTCTCTCAGATGGCAAGATAGTTATCATACGTCCTCTTAGTCATCACTTAGCAAAGATAAACACATTTAATGCTTAATTTTCCCTCATCAGTGAGGCATTCCTTGCCCCCTCTATCTGCTGTGCTGCCTTGAATCTTTTCCATTTTCTTTCCATTTCAGTTAATAAGCTGCCCAGCCAAGCAGAGCCCTCCAGAGAGGGGCCAGCAGCTCTCTGACTCTGTGCTTCTTTAAGGACAACCACTTCCTTCTCTCCACTTTTCCCTGCTTCCTCCATCTCCTCCAAATAGCAGCTAAGGATTTTGTTCTGTAATCTTCTCTACCCATCCCCTCTCTATCACCCTTGCTAAGCCTAGCAGTTTGCCTCCAGGTCTCTCAACCACTATTCCCCTTAAAGAGCCACTTACTGGTGTCAGATGAAGAGGGGCCAGTTTTGACGCTTGAGAATTATGTATGAAAGTGTATGTGCTTCTGTAAAATAAAAGGAAGGTTGTGGCTGAATTAAGGAGTCTGTATACAAAGCTCAAAGACAAAAACCACCAAGAATTCCAAATATAATTTAAAATTAATTACAATAACCTTTTCTCGGCTGTATTAACCCAAAGACTTTTCATTCACCACAGTGTTCAGGGTGTCACATGCTTCCCAAGATACTTACCTATGCCTTCCACCAGCTTCCAGAAGTCTGATATTTTACAGCAGTGCTACAAAACCCTTCCAGCTATCCAGGTGGTAGGCCTGAAGTACCAAAGCTGAGCAGTGCCTTGCCTATTGATTGACTGGCCACATACCCACCCACAACAGTCAGATATGGGCTTCTTGCAGCGTGAATGTGCCCACAGTGACCTGCAAGATATGGACAGAAGGGTGAGGCAGCTCACTGTTCACCCTGCCTCCAAAGCTGTAATGGGACCAGGCTTTGTCAGGCATCCCAGAGAAATTATAGGGAGAGCCATGGAAAGAAACAAGTGCTGCACTGTGCTGCATATAGCAATATGATGCTCACTTCAAAAGCTCCAGTACACAAGCACAGATAGATGCTGGACTGTGCAGCCACATACACATCCCCACTGGGAAGGCAGGAAGGAATGCAGGACAGGGCTGTGGGTGTCTGACAGCACTGAATAAAAGAGATGCTGCAGGTGTAATGATTGCTCAGGAGATTACATTTGCTTGTGGATGAGGATGGACAATCTGACTGGATTTTGAATAAGTTCTGCAACAAACCGATCAAATGCCCATTAATCAGATTAATTTAGCTTCTGTTTCTCTTTAAGATGGTTCCAGGACACAATCAACTTCCTGTCTGCAGCATTAATGGGCATCATCTAAACACCGGCACACACCATTTCCCCAAAGTATGGGATAGAGTGGTGTTTGTGAGAGGACAGAAAGCAGTGTATTCTGAGAAAACAATGAAACTGCAGTCGGGAAGTAAAAGACCACTAAAAAAAGCCGGAATAAAGGGGGCAGGAAAGAAATTGCCTCCTAGTTTTTGACAAACCAAAGCAGCACTTTGCTGACACAGAGGGTGTCCCCAGAGAACTTCCACGATCTATTCTTAATAAGTCTCCTTAAGGGAAAATAAAATACAGGAGCTTGAACATCAGCCAATTGCTTGAATCAAAAAGATGCAACACATTATCGGTGGAAAAGTCTGGAGCAGGGATCCAGTAATCTATATTTACTCACTCTAGAGCGCATCTCCCATTAGGCTCACCTCTTCTTAGCACTTAGCTCGCCCCAAGTGAGTGGCCTGGGAGAATCTCTGTCCTTTCTCTCTCACCCAAAGCAGCATGTGTGTGCCCTACAGGGCAATGGTAGCCAGGGAGCAGACACAGAGCTGCCTACACATGCATCCCTGTCTTTGGATGAGCAGGGAAAAGAGAGAAAAATGGAAGATAGTAATATTTGAGGATGATGGGAAGGGACTCACACAGACCCTTGCCATTTCTCTGTGCACTGACTTTCCCATCCCCTACCTCCTGCTCCACTGCAGCCAGAGGGATGTTTTCTCTGTTGATTTCAGAAGCAGCAGGAGCCAGCCACTAATTAGGATCCAGTATGACAAAGCACAGAGTAGCCTGACACTGCTAGACCACAGCTGCCTAGAGGCATAGGAGACAGTGCCTGCCAGAGGATCTCTTTCATTAAGATGAAGAACATCAAACAGCTTTCCCCGAACTGACATCCGTCTGTCAAAGGAGCCTGCAAAGAAAGGTAGAGCTGACAGGGGCCCTAAGGAAAATCTCGTTAGGATGGTTTTAGAGGGGCTTCTTGATGAGAGATCTGTGGGGACTATCTTCCTGCTTCCATAAGGAGTGGCTTGTGCCCGTCAGTTTGTTGTCTCAGTTCTCGGAGGCTGATGGGGACGGACAGGTAATACCGATGGAGGTCACAGGCACGGGAATGTGACCAAGGAGGAGGCAGTGGACTGAAGAAGCAGCAGAGCAGGACACCACAGAGCAAGTGCACAGAGGGAACATTCAAAGCTCACCTGATTTTTTGGTTCTGAGAACAGGAAGCTGCTGTGAAAGGCAGACTACTCCAGTAAGCACCGCAGGCAGTGCTGGGCTGTCCAAGGGGAGCCTGGTGGGAATGGGAATAGCATCTCACCTCCCTGTGCACACTATGCAGAATTGAATACAGACAGCCTACTTTCTGTCCATAGGATTTGGGCATAGCTTTCTCTCAGACACATCTGCATACCCCTAGAACCTCTTCAAGTTCTCATCCCAGCTTGAGAGGTTCAGGCTATTTCTTCATTCTTATGGAAGCAGTGATGAAGAAGGACTCCTTCACTACACAGACAACAGCAACACGAATGTTTGGATGAAGAGGCATAACCCCAGAGACATGGTTCTCTGAGCTACAGACACATGGCGCTACCATGATTTCTAGAAGGCTTTAAGCAGGCATTTATCTAGTACTCTAACTCCCTCCCAAGGTACTCCTGCTGGTAAATGTGTTCAGACACTTGCCCTGCAGTACAAGGAGAAGGCTTTGCTCAAATTCCCCAGCCAGCTCTGACTCAGTAATCACAAGTGTTTATCAGTGCCTGCAAGGACATCCTACTTACTAGGAGTGGTCAGCTGGGCATTACACTGTGCTCAAGTGGTTCAGCAGTCTGTAGAGTCTGGAACTGACCTTGCAATTTACTGCTATACAAGTTGGTGACACCATTCAGTCTCTTTAAAGGCTTATGTGAGCAATATCATTGCATTTTGTTAAACGTTGCTACTCACACACTCTCAATGTAGTAGAAAAGTATGATGTTTTCATTTCCTTAGAAAGCTGATACCAGTGGTCTGTCTTCTCAGTCACCCTTAGGGCTGCCACACATGACCTCATTGTTTTATCCAAGACAAAGGTGGGAATCCTAAAGCCCAAAGGCTGTAAATAGCCTGCAAGAGCTCATGAGCTTGGGACAGACATTTGACATGTTCAAAAGACCTGCACCTGAGCAGCACAAGTGATGCCTCTGGCGCAGGCAAGGTCTCTGAGTATGTCATCACAGTCTCAATCAAAGTTCACAAAACATATTCCCAGCTAGCACTGAAAGACACCTTGTGCTATTGCTGTACAGTGCCAAGGTACATGGGAATTTGCAGCCAGCTGAAAGGTGCTGGGGTAACCTGCTCTCTCACCAGAAAACAACAGGCTCAACAGCCCTGCACCACGACTTTGCAGTGATGACATCACCAGGGCTTTGAAGAGTTCTCCCAGATGATTTCTCAAGGTACCTCTGAAAATCTGCAGTGCTGATGCTGTCCTGGGTTTTACGGGTTAGCATAAATTATCTCAGCCAAGGAGTGAATCAGAGGTTTGAACACTGGTGTACAGTGCAAGGTCACCCACCTGTCTTCAGCTTCTCCTCCAGAATATCTCCCACAGGTCCTATTTAGTATTCACCAGCACTCAGCTAATGTCTTGGATAACCCAGGGCACTAAAAATGGCTCTGAAAACCAGAATCTCACCCTCTAGATTCCTGAGGACCTGCAGCAATGGTGTCATTTCCCATCTCCAGAGTCTTGCTGGGATACCTTTCTTCTTGCTCTTTGTCTCTCTGAGGACAGCCACTCAGCCCTTCAAGGCTGTTCCCAGCACTTGGCTCACACTGCTGTCCCTCCAGCTGACAGAGAGCTGAGCTGCATTTCACACTGCATCCACACTGTAGAAACCCTTGTTTTGCCAATACACTAACGTTCCCTCAGTCTTGCAGGCTTGAAAAGGCCTGAGCCCTGACCAAAACTCAAAACTTTGAGCACTGGATGGCAAGCAGAAGCAGCAGGAGCAGGACAGCTCACGTGTTCAAGCCAAACAGGTGCTGGGAAGGAACATTATTTCCTATCTTTCCAAGATTGGGAGTTTGTGGTGAGACAGGACTAGGTCTGGCCAGCTGCAGGACCTGGCTGGCCATTTGGTTCTGTGGAGGAGCCTCCTGCAAGCAAGAGGAAAGCTGTCTGCCTCCTGCTCTGCTTTCAGACAGCACAAACACAAAGGCAGCAGGACAGGCTGTGGTAGCAGGACACTAGCTACCATCTGCCAGGGTATTTACTAGTACTATTTACTACTACAGATTTTTACCTTGGCTACCCAGTGTACATGGAAGGGAAGAGGTTTATCCTTCTCTTCCATCCTCACCCCTGCAGACCAGTCAGGTGGTATTTCAGGTTTGGTGGGGATGGAGGGCAAGAACCAAAGCAGGGAAGGCCTTGTACAGACAGGAGGTTGTGGTGACCCACACAGTGATGTGGTGGCATCATGGACTTGAGCCAGAGGGGGTAGTGCATAGCTCTTACATCTCCCGATCCTTACATGAAATGTGTCACCCCACTGCAACTCCAAGCCCCTGAAGTGGCTTCCTAGGCAGGGAGGAGGTTGGAGAGGCTCCATTTTGGCTCACCCCTCTTTGTGCTGGGCTTTCACGCTCCCACTCACATGGGAGCTGTCTCAGGCTCTCTCACACAGGCTGTCTCACACACTCAGAAGCTCTAACATGAACACAAAGGCTACAGGACCCATGTCTCTCAAGCATTATAGAGGATCCCTTTCCCTCGGTGTCTGTTTCACACACTCCCTCTCTCCCTCACACTTGTGCTTTCAGACATCTCTTTTTCTTCTGTCTGTTTCTTTTTTGCATTGGTGGGAGTTTCAAGGAACAAAGCTCTGTCTCATTCACTCTCTTTGCAGTATCTCATTCCCTGCTAGTCTGTACCATTTGGCTTGCTTTATTTCTATTTGCTTTGCTCAGGACTCAGCTCCCTCCCCTCAAGGAGGAGCTCAAACCCTTATGGTTCATCTGAAACACAAGAACATGCCCTGTTTCCTAGGATTCACCAAGACATGCCTTCACTGGCAAATCCATGAGGGTTTTGCTTTAGACCCTGATCTCTTTGACTCTATTACCTGTCAGAAAGGGATGTTTCCAGCGTGTGACAGGTTCATGAGTCAACCTGAACACCATGTGAGCTTAATGTGAGAACAAGCTATACCATACCAAAAATCAGCTCTGAAAGATTAACTGTTGAACTGCAGTTCAGCTACCTGGAGGAACAGCTGATCCTCTTCTTCCTTACTGCAGGTGTGGATTATCACAGTGGGTACTCATATGCAAGAACGTCATCAAACAAATCCTTAACCTTTGGCTTCCTTTTCTCCCCAGCTCACCAATAAGTGTAGAGAATGTTGCTTTTGCAGCTTGGTCTTTGTGAGAAAAGGAATTTATATTTTAAGCCCAAGGCTTCTCTAAGTGTGACGTCTGAGGATGGTAGGAGTGGCAAGGTTTGTGTGAAGGATCAGCTAGGATGCAAGCAGAAATAAATGGACAGCATGTCAGGCCCACAGGAGGAGGTAAATGCAGCAAGTCCAAAATGAGGTTGTCCATTTTCACATTTCATTTGGCTCGTCCAATAAAAGTCATTTATCTCCCTTTATAAACCTTGACTCACCAATATTGTTCCAACTTGGCAGGAATCAGAAATGCATGAATTCCTCCACACAGCATCACCACTCTGTTCTAACATGACATTAGTACACAGAGGAATTTCAGTTCCATCCTTTCTAGTTGGCATAGTCTTTTCCATGACTTCCAACAAACTTCCATAGTGACATTCCTCCAGTCCACAGGCATTTCTCCTATTCACCATGAGTGTTCAAAGTTCACTTAGATTGACCTTGAAATGTTGTCAGCCAACTCCCTTAGCACAGCTGGATGCATCCCATCAGGGCCCATGGACTTACACCTGTCCAGTTTGCTTAAGTATTTTCTGATCCTCTTCCACACAAATTAAGTTGCTCCCTATTTTCCCCCAGTCTCTGGGGCTGGCATTTCTGAAGGCCAGTATTGTTTCTAAAGACTGAGCTGAAGAATCCACTCAATACCTCCGTGTTTTCAACATCCTGTCTCACCAGGGCACTTGCCCCATTTAGCAGCCAGCCAGCATTTCCCAGGTCTTCTTTTTGGCTCCCATATTTCTGTATTTTTGTGATTTTTAAGATTCTGGACTGTCATGGTGAACTCACCTGGAGGTTATCTCAGAGATGCTCAGCACCATGTCGCACAGGCAAGTAATGCAGATCATACCCACCATCTGCTCAGAGAGGAGCTGGAGCCAACTGCAAACAAGGTCATTAGCAGATAGCCTGACACTTCCTAGGATCAATCCCACGGGGACTTTCCTGTCTCAAGACCTATCCTGGTTCAGGAGGGGCTTTAGGTCATGTGTTTTAACTTTTTCCTTGTCTATTTTCACCAATAAAATCTGGGAGTTTTTCTACCCTACCAGTTCCCATACATACTCCTGTATCAGCAATCACTGCCATCAGCATTCTCGTCATGAGGCAAATTTTGCTTTGTAGAGGATTCCACTGCCCTGGTGCCATGGCTCTCCCTCTCTCATGTCATCTGATGTGCCTGGTTGTGGTCACAACACCTGCCTATGTGGGCACTCTGCTCCCCAAGGTAACATATAGGACAGGGTGTTCTGTCCTATATGTTTTCACTCAACAAGAAACCCAAGCTAAATGTAGTTCCTTCTCCTGCTCATTTGTCTGCTGCTGTGTACATTTAAGCTTTTTTCTACCTGCACATCCCACTTGCCCTTTCAGTCCATGCCAAACAGGTATAAGACCTGAATTTTATGGAAGTGTTCACTGTGTGTGGGAGAAAAGGAAATGGCAACTGCAGAAACCATTCTGAGTCTCACTGCTGCAGTGCTGGAAAGTTTCAGATGCAGCTCTTTTCCCATCAGGTCTGTCAGGTGATCTTAGTATCAGGCTAACAGCTATCTGGCATTTCAGACCATTGCAGCAGCCTTGCTGAGCAGACCTTGGCACAAGGCTGACAGGGGTTGGATAAGATGTGCAATAATGCAGAAGAACTGGTGTACTGGATTTTCATGAAGGCCCATCTGTCCCAGTGCTCTCTCTCTCTCTCTCCTTAATACTGGCCAACAGTGTTTTAAAGACATTCAGAAATTTGGTTTAAACATTTTGGCAAGGAATTTCATCAGCTAATTCTTTACTATGACATTTTTTCTTGAATTTTCTCTTAAACCAGATGCTTAATCATTTCAAGGATACTCAATGTTCTCGCTTGGGAAGGAATAGCCAGTACCTTTGCCCTGCTTGCCTTCTTCAGAGCCTTTGTAATTTTAGAATCCTCAGTGGAGGAGAAGATGCAGACAGCTTTTGATTCATGCCGATATGGCAGATTTTCTGCTGCTTTTCCACAAAATATTTTCTTCATTTGCAAGAAAAGTCCTGATCCTTGGGCAGATAAATTTGCTGCTTCTGCTGGTGGATCACCTGGGGATGATCATTACAGAGACCAGAAAACATGTGCTTTCTTCCGGTGAGCCTTTTTTCTGCCTGAGATCCCAGCAATGGAGGCGTAGGCTACAAGGGCTGCCCCATCTGGAGGATAAGAAGCCCTAATGCCATGGCTGTCTGCAGGGAATGTTTCTGGCAAAAACCTTCTGGATGTGTGCTGTCCAAGGAACCCTTGTGCAGATCCAAGGAATCTCTTCTGTCCAGATGGTTCCAGGTGGTGACAGTAGAAGGAACTGACCCATCAGGGGAATCCTTTCCTGCCCACCAAATCCCCTCATTTACATCCCCTCTAGCAGGCTAGAAGCACATGCAGCAGAGGAGCCCAGCTGCACACAGGGCCTGGTCATGGTACAGATCATCACACCCTGGCAGCACAGTCACAGCCTCTGCATGGCCTAGGGACTCTGCCCCACACCAGACCACTCAGCTTGGGCTGTGATAAACTGGGAAAGGGGAGAGACCTGGTGCCCTGCAACACCACACATTCTCAAGGTCTCTGTTAGAAGGCACATTCCCTTGCTACCACTCTGCCACAGTTCCTTTCCCCATCTCCTACCTGTATGCAGCCTCACTCTGCATCAAGATCCAACACTGCCCCACCACCCCTGCACAACATGTTTTCTCAAGCACTGATGAAGCAGATGCTTGCCTCTCCAATCACTCCTCTTCTTCATGGATCCCAACAGAGTCACATAGTGAATTAGCCTAAGATCCAGCTGTAGAAAAGCTGGTCCAGCTAGATCCCAAGACATTTTTTTGTAATCAAACATCTTGTGTCTCTCTCTGCAGCACTTGTACACCTGAATTTTCACCTGAGATCTACCCATTAACTAGGAATCTTTGGACTCTGCCTTCAGGGCTCCTGTTAGGGAAGCAAAAAGTCCCAATTACCCTATCCATGAGCAAGATGCTAAAAATATCAGGATCACATGGGATTAAGCCTGTACTTGCTGTACATGGAGGTATGGTTTGTTTAATAGATCACTGAAACAGAAAGGTCTGCGACATTCATTGAGATTTTCTTTCTCTGCCCACCAGAGCTGCTCTCTGAGTCATTATGTGTGGTGCTGAGTCTGTCCCCTGCCTGCAAGAGTAGAATGTTACTTGCTGTTCTTCAGTCATTTCTGAGGTGAGGCTCCTGCCCAAATCTGACTTCCTCAGTATTGTGGTATTTGTTAAGAAATTCCAGCCTGTGGGTGATGCTCAGGTACTGCAGTAGGTAATCTCTGGGGTCAAGGTGTGGAAGAAGCTAGTTACAACTGAAAATATTCAATAAGGAGCCAGGAGAGATCTGGGGATCCAGCAGGGAAGTGTGTCTGTAGGGCAAGGTTCTTGATACCTCCTGGAAGTAATTTCCAGGGATGCTTTGAGTGTTCAGCAGGTTCCTATGTCTGATGGTGTGGCACCATGTTAGAAGAGGCCCCTGCCCCTGCTTACTGGAGTAATTTGGGCAGATATCATCTCGGAAATGACTGCAGCAGAGAATATCCAACTGACTCCCACACTAAGTTTGTTTCACACACTGATTGCATCTCAGCTTCCCCCCAGATTCTATCTTCTGTCTGCCCCAGTGCAGTGCAGGTTGGCCCCACTGTGGTGCCCGTCTGCTGGAGAACTTTAGCAGCACTTCCAGTGCACACTGATGCAGAAATGTGCTAAATCCAGTAGTGAATATTGCTCAGATATTGCTCAGACATGTTTTTCCCTTCTTCATCCCTTTCTGTGCAATGAGCTGGTGCGCTTTTTTTGCTTTTTTTTTTTCCCCACCCCATATGGTCAATACTTAATTTTTGGTGAACAAAGATATTTCTCACATTCTGCGTCCCTGCGGGAAACCACTTCCTTGCAGGTTTGGATGACTCAAGATGTGAGGAATTATATTAGACATTATATGACAGGGGAAAATATGTGGACATGGGAGGATACAGAAGGAGGGAGTTAAGGAAAGAAATGGAGAAATGGGAAAAGGATAACAGATGGAAGATGGTGAGAGAAAATATCGAAAAAGTGAAGGGGAGGAGAGATAGAATAAATCATTATTCTCAAAGGAATAGAGAGGTGAGTGTCAGTGAAGGAAGGTGGTGAACAGAGAAAACAGGAAAAAAGGAGAGTATGAAGGGAATGGTTAAAAATTGTGAGGAAAGCACAATCTGTGGGAAAAGAGAAGGGAACTGATGGCCTAGAAGGTAAAGCAGAGGTGAGAGGAGAACCTGTGTCCTGTTCTGACAGTGTTTTGGGTGACTTGGTGATGTGAAGAGAAACTGAGAAAGGCAAATCTCTTCCATTTCCCAAAGGTGTTCCATGAACTCTGTCCGGGGAACAAGGGATGTCATTCTCCATGAGACCCAGGCAAGTCCATTCCTCCCCCAGAGCCAGAAGGGAGTTCTTCAGTTTCTTCAGACGCAGGACAATGGTTTATGCTGTAATTGTGTGAATTCACAGATGTGATGACTTTGCAGCTTATACTTTTCAGTGGAAAGATTCCATAATATGCCAAAGTGATCGCTCCGAGGCCTTCAAGCAATGAATTTCTTATTCCTCTGAGAGGGCATGGGGGTGTAGAGAGGCTGTGCTGGCAAATCCAACCACTTCAAAGCATCCCTGCATAGCAACAACTGAAAGCAGGAAGGAGATCTGTCATCTAAATCTTCTTTCTGGGCTAACATGCCTCAGGCAATTTCACCTTCAGGCACACACACTGTATAACAGGGCTGGAGAAATCAGAGCTTCCTTCTCTTGACAGGATCTAGGTGGGGGTAAGGGAGCAGTGTCTCCTCTACTCCAAGGTCAAACAACCCAGCACATGCAGAATGAAGGCAGGTGTGGACAGAGTAGCCCCGAGACAACAGGAACAGCAAAATCTGGAGGATCTCCTCTCTCCCTTTCACACACCACCACCAGGCTGGTGGTCTCTCCCCACTGCACACTCAGTCACAGGCAGGACAACCTTCTCAGAAAGGCAGGACTAGGTCCACAACGCCTTCTTAGAGAAGCAGATTACTCATCCGGGAGCAGACTTGTCATCTGGCAGTTGTGGGTGGCTGAGGGCTTTTCAGAGGTCACTCAAGCTTTGATTTCTCTGAACGTTGCCCTGGCAATGCCCAGCTCAGCTCTCCACAGCAGTGGAGGGAGGAAGGAGGACCAGTGAGGGATTTGGCACCCAGCTACCCCTCCAACATCAGACCACAGCTCTATAGGAGTTTAAAAACCCTCCACCTCCACCCTATCAGTCTGTGTCCAACCTTGCTTCTCACTCTCCTGAGTTGTGTGCTCCACACCAGTACCTCCAATGCCACTAAGGAGCCAGAATATCCTTTTCCTGACCACCACGACCACCATCAATGCCACTAATACCACCTTGCTTCTCTTCCCCATAAGCACCATTTCCTACAATGGCCCAAAAAGGAGGACACCACCCTCAGGGAGTACAGTAATATGGCCCTGAAAAACCTCTAATTAACCCTTATTATATAATTCACAGCTTCATCTGGCAGGTCCTACCACAAAGGGCTCAACCAACAGACAGTGTCAAAAATACCAATTATCTCCCTGGCTGCCACTTGAGAAGCAGAGAGAAACAAGCACCACAGGTAGGAAATCTTGTGGCTGGCAGTGACACAAGACAGAAAATGTACACAGAGAAACAGAGGCAACAGCTTTCTCCCCACCTTATCATCAAAGGGATGAGAAGCTGGGATCCTATGTGTCTTCTCGCCCAATGCCCAATTTGAGCAAAGCCCAAATTGAAACCCCTTTTCCTCCAGACACGCAGGCCTCACAACATTAAGCAGCCATTTTCTTTATCTGAAGGCACTCATACACAACAGGTACAGACACTCCAGCCTTTTTAGATTTAACCTGCACCTCCTTGTCCTAATGAATCCACCCTAGGATACAGTTTGGCTTAGCCTGACCACTTTTGTCAGCTGCATCACTGGCTTGCAGCTCAGGACCTCGGTGAAACCATGCCATTTTCAGATGCTAGGAATCCCCAGTCTTCAACTCCAGAGGTTCGGGAAGGGAAACAACAACGTAGAAAGAAATCCCCAGGCCCGTGTTGTGATCTGGCAACAGCAAGCAGCTGAGGCAGGTTTGTGCCTATATGCTCGCAAGTCTGTGGGCAGCTCTGACTCTTCCTCATGCTCCACGCCTGGCTGTGCTTTTCCCTCCTTCAGCCACTTCTCCCCAAAGGTCCCCTGATTTCCCCACCCATTCTTCAGGTTTGGTCTCATTATTCAGGTCCCATTTGTCCCTTGATACTCATGGAAGAGCCTCCACTGTCTTTGGAGCTGGAGCAAGACAAGTGGGACAAGGCACTGGGCTGGAAAATTGGGTGCAGAAGTGGCAATGAATTCTTAATAATGCCCTTTCTGGCAATGTATGCAGAGGGATGGAGCAGAATACTTTTCTTTTTTTCAAGTGTTTCTTATTTTAAAAGTGATAAAGCATTTGGTTTGTTTTCCACAGTAGCATTAGCTGGGCACCTGCTTACTTCTGCCTTGCTTAGCAGGAGTAACCAATACAGCTCCTCAGACTCATTTTAGATGCCATTCCTTTCTCCTTTGAGAATTCATGTTAACTGCCAGTCCCGGAGGAGCCCAGCAATCCAACTGTAAGCGGTATCACATAACCATGTTGTGAGAGACAGACCCTGTTCCAAGGAGCCTGACAAGGGAAAGGAAGACACAGATCCCTGTTGAATATTTGGGAAGCCAAGGAATGGAGACACTGCCATAGTCCCATCAAACCTGTGGCAGAACCTCAGGTTTGTTCCTGTAGGAGACCACCAGTGACAGTGATCTACCCATCATCTTAAAAGTGTATGGGAACCTGTATAAAAGTATTCAGGTCTGCATTTTATCTCTCTTATCCTTTTACTTCTAAATATTTCACTTTCGGGCTGTTTGTGTTTTCCTTCTCTCAGTCTGTTTCCTTCAAGGGTCAGAAGGGAAAGCTAGAGGCAGTAACATCCTCTGCTCCCCTGCTACGGCTGAGCATGGCCTGTGCACTTAAAATCCCAAATCCCCTTGGGCTCTCTGTAGCTCCCTGTCCTCCAGCCCTGCACAATGCACACCTTTGTATTTTAATTGAAAGTGCATCCAAGATGTGGGGAAAGATGTTAGCTTGACCATTCCCTAGCCTGCACTGCTCTCATCCCCTTGAGAGACAGCCCTCAGGACAAAGGTCAGTAGCGTGACCCTCACACCTTCAATCATATGTTCATTGCCCTTCAGAGCTGCTGGTTACTGGTTCCACTGGAGTCAACATTATCTGCAGGGGAGAGATTCCTCACTCTGCTCTCTTAGGTCAGGCCTGACCCTGAGGAGATATGATGGCTCTGGATGCCCAGGCACTTATGCTGCAGAGAAGCATCCTCTAATCCAAACTGGCTACTGTAAAAGCCACCAAGATTTGGAAGAGAAATCAAGACCCAGAAAGGTCGTTACCTTGGCAGTGGAAAGAGGATTCGTCTGCCATTCCGTCAGAGCTGCTCTTCCAGTGCCTACAGTCAGTCCAGAAGAGGGCAATGTTGCCTACTTGCCTGTCGGTACCACGACACTGAGGCACAGGCACAAGTAGACTTAGGCAAAGAGGTGACAACTGTCCCGTATGAATTCCAGCAAAAAGTTCTGTGCCTAAGTCAGGTCTTTCTGTGCTGCAGCAAATTTACAGCTTGGATAAGTCACTGAACTTCATAAAGGTGGAAAAGAACCACGTCAGCACAAACCAACCACAAGAAAACACTAAATAGTCTTCCTGAGTCTGCAGCCATGCAAACATGAGGCTGTGCAAAGAACCCCTTTTCTAGGGTGGGTTTGCAGGCCAACTCATTCTGGCCACCCTCACATTGCCCATGCAGCCACTTCACTGTCCACAGCACAACCCTTGCCCTTTCTCTCACTCCATGATGCAGACATCATGGTCCAGCAAGCAGGTTCTGGAGGCAATGGTGAGTGTGGTTTGCTGCAGTAACTGCAGTCTGTTGGACACAGTTATACCCAGAGGCACTTGAGAGAATAATGCAGACACACAGACACAGGTCACCTCATGCCTTCTCTGGACACACACCATCTCACACAACACTGTGCAGAGCAGAGGACTCCTAAAGTCTCTGACTGGAATCAGCCAAAGGCTATTAAAATACAAGCACTGCTTAACTCTTTCACTACAAATAATTTTGGCCCAGTGGGCTGACTACAGTGCCTCCATGTCCTCTCAGACCAACAGTCCTCACCTGACTTCAGGATATTTATGATGTCTTCAGCCCTGACAGTCTTCCCTTTCCAAAGCTTCCTGCTCCCCCTAGACAGCATTTGAAAATACATCTTGTTCTTTCTCATCACTGTGGCAGAGCAACCAAATGAAATGCAAGGACTGTGGAGATAAAATCAAATTTAGCAACAAAATAAACAGCATGGGGGCTCTCCACTGATTAGATTACGCCTCTTTATAATTTATGCATTAATTCCTCCCAAGGTCTCAGATTCCCTGTCTCAGAAAGCCTGTATCCTTGCACTGCAGAGATGCAGATGCCAGGAATATCACAGGAACATCCAGCTTTCTACCAACCAGATGAAGCTCTGATTAACCCCAGAAGAGCCCCTCTTTGTTATGCACTATTGTCCATCCTCCTGAGGAACACAGCCCAGCACCATTCCTTCTCACACTCAATCGTTCTTCCCAAGTCCAGTGGAGAACATGGCAGACTGTGAAGCATCTGCCTGTAGTAGCATCTGCTCCTGGGTGTGCTCTCAAATCAAGTCAAGCATTAATAAGAGTCATCAGCTGCTGCAGCATATATATCCAGGAGCTGCTGAATCCAGAGTCACAACTCCCTAGAATCATTTATTCCCATCCTTTGCAACACAAGGAGCAGAGACTGTGAGTTCAGCACACTCAATAAGGAAGCCTAGAAGCCATGGCTAGGTCTGTCTAATCAGAGCTGGATGTGTAAGAGCAAAAAAAACGAAACCCTCTGAGCCAAGGAGCCATACCACTCTCAGGAGAAACAAGAAACATTAAGAAACAGGAGGCAGAGAAGGAGCAAGGCATGCAAGGGAATGGCTGCTATGTCACCATACACAAATTGGCCTAATTATGTGTATAAATGCACCAATAGGCATGGATTTGCTGGCTGTATTCTTGACTTTAAATATTGATGTTTAGGAAGAGCTGAGATCAGGATATCTGCTGGTGGATTAGGCTACAGATTGCTCAGTCATTACCAACGGCTGGATCTCCAGCCTTGCATTGCCTTCCTCCAGAGAGCTCTGGAGCTCAGACAGAGGATTTGTTGTGTAGGTAATGGGCGAGGAAGCCCTGCCTTACATCCAGGCAGAGCTGTCTGCCTGCCCTGGGTGGGGCAGACCCTGGCTGCTGATTGGTGTAGGAAAGAGTTGGTATCATTACAGAACTGACGACTGGGCAAAATTGAGAATGTGTCCAAAACAGGCAATAGCCAAGGGCAGAGAAACAGTGTGTTTGGGGGAAGCAGGTGACCACTGGGTGCCTGGGAGAATCTTCCCATGCCTGGACCAAATTTTCTCAGTTTCATCCATACCCTGTTTCCCCCTGCCCTGTCCCATCCCATCCCATCCCACCCTATCCTGTCTCATCCCATCCCACCCCATCCCATCCTGTCCCGTCCAGTCCCATCCCATCCAGTGCTGTCCTGTCCCATCCCATCCAATCCCACCCATGCCTTCCTATCCCATCTCATCCCATTCCACCTTCTCTACCAGACAAGACAAATGGACTCAGAAGCAGCTTTTCGTAGTTTTTGCTTGTTGATTTTTTTTTAGGTTTTTTGTTGGTTTTGGTATTTTTTTTAAATAAGAAATTTATTGCAAATATAGAAATTGATTTTTTCCATACAGGAATCTCCGAGTTGAGGAAAAACGATTTCGTGCCATTCAGTTTTAAAAGAGGAAAAGAAGGAAAGAGAGGAAAAACAAAAAAAGAAATAAAAGAACAAGAAAGAAATGCAATTCTAAAAGAAGAAAAGAAATTTAAAATAAAAAAAAAGAAGAAAGTACACAATGTAACTCCAACTTAAATTTGTCCATACACAACCGGGGGGGGTCACAGGGTTGTTACGGAAGGAGGAACACCAAAGAGGCCACAAGGAGCCAGTCCCAGCAGCTGCCTCCCAGGCCCTTCCTCACATTCAAGGGCTGACACCCCCTTTCTCTGTGCCGGGCAGCTGCCCGCCCCTTCCCACCCCCTCACCCCAGACGCTGTGCTTGTGGATGGACCAGCCGTACCAGCCCTGGAGGGTCTGGCCTGACCCAGGCAGACTCTTCCTCTTCCCCCCAGGGAAGGTGGAGAACAGGCGGTGGGGACAGGCCACCCAAGAGCAAGGCCTCACAGTGGCGGTGGTAGTTATGGGGGAGGCAAAGGCCAAGCCGAATGCTCGAGGATGGGGCATACGGAGGGGACCAGACAGTGGGGAAGAGCGAATTTAACGCCTGGTGGGGCAGGGAGGAGAAGGAGCGGGAGAAGAGAGGGAAGGAGAAGCCAGGCAGAGGATGCCCTCTCTTCACTCAGGGACAGGGTGGGTTGGGGTAGCCCTGCAGAGAGCTGCCCTAGGAAGATGGCCGGGGAGAGGGACGGAGACACCTCCCCAGGGCGCGTGGGAGGACAGTCAAGGGGAGGCAGACCAAGAACACCCCTCACAGTACAAGGCCAAAGCGGCTGAGGGACAGGGTTGGGAATCCGTGCGTGTGTAGGGGGAACACAACAGACGGTTCCCTCTGCCCCTTCTTCAGGGAAGGACCCAGAAACACCTGCTCAGACAGGGTGAGCAGGGCACAGCTCAGATGGGGCAGGCTCCACCAGCCCTACAAGAAACCCCCATAGCCTGGTGGGGGGTGGCACAAAGTGTCCATCCCGCACCAAGCCACCCTGAGGAGGGTCCCTCCCACTCATACGGGGGACAGCAGCAGGCTGGCTCCAGCAAGAGGACATGGCTCCACGAGGCTCTTCTTGACTGCAGCTTGTGCGGTAGGAGGTGGTGATGGTGGAAGGGATGTTCTCCAGGCTCCTGGAGGCTGTGTGTCCTTCCTGGTGCAGGCTTTCCAGTCAGCAACAAGCATGGAAAAATGTGCTTTTGGGGCCCTGGATCCAGCTCCTACCCACACGGCAGCTGCCCACCCTGTAGCACTGAGCTCTGCCCTACAGAGAGGGGTCACAGCTCATCATGAAGTCTGCCCAGATTTTCTTCTCCAGGCACTGCTGACTTACACCCCACCTCCTCTCAGAATGCCTTCACCTCTGCACTCAATCCTTTTCCTTGCTGTTCCCTTTGTCCCTTTATAATCTCATTCTTTCTATTGTAGCCATGACCTCTCCAGGTCCTTCCAGCCTGTCCCGCTTCTACATCTTCTCCATCTCCCTCTACCTGTTACCTCCTTGCCTCACCACTCCTTGGTCCCACCATACCTTATTCACCCCTACTGTGTCTGCCTCTCCTTCTCTCTCAGCTCCTTTTCCACCTTCCTCCTGCATCTTCCCCTCCTTCCTTCAAGCCTGCCAGGCAGAGCCTCCTCCAGCAAGGCAGGCTGATTAGCATTGCAAACACACAGAGGCCTCCTCAGCCCGACATAATTCTTCATTTGTCGGTCATGAATATTTCACACCTGCCTCAAGAGGGATTTATTCGGCATGGAAGAGTGGGGAGGGGGAGAAGGGAACATGGTACTGCAGCATAAACTGGGGCAGCACCAGCAGATATGGGAAAGAGCTCTGCCCCACAGGAACAGCATGCCTAGAGTTTCACCTTCACTCTTCTGGGTGCATGACCCCAGCCCAGGCTTCTCCTCAAGGCTGTTCTTGGGGTTAGAGGGCAGGTCTGCGCCCAACTTCATTCCTCACCCTCCACGATTTCCAGTGAGGTGAACTAAACCCCTGTTTTCTCTGCCAATAGTCATCACACCAGAAATAAAGTGTTAAAGGGTTTGGTCTTGGTTTGGCCTCAGAAGTTCACTTTGCCCTGGGAGAAAGCAGCATTGGGGGACTTGCCAAAACCAAGCCTTAGAAACTTCAGGCAGTCTCTCCACACTTTTTCCTAACAAAGAGGTTTTTGAGGTTTCATCATGCCCTGCCCTCTCCCAGGGCCAGCTAGGGGAGAGAATGTATAGTACAGACCTAATCCAGAGATCTATGCAATCAGTAAGAGGAAGGTGGTGGGAGATTTTCTAAGTGATTGTAACCAGCTCCACATCAAGTTTTCACTGCAGCAGAGGTTTCCCTCCAGCTGAAGCATTCCATGTTCCCTCAAGAATAACCTTGCTTTTTGGGAAAGAGCAGCCAGGGCAAAGGGAGGGTAGTGACCATTTTTCTTACAAGATCTGTCTTGGCCAGCCTCACTCCTGTTCCTCAATAACTAGGAGAAATGATGGCCAATAGAAAGAGCAGGCCTTTGGTGTATAACACATACCCCTTTACACACATGACCATGAAAAGCAGCTGAGAGACCACATGTGGAGCAAGGGAAAAGGGGACAATGGAAAGAAGAAGGAATGAGGTTTATGGGGTGATTTGTTTCGGTTCCCTTTGGTGAATGTTCCCTCTCAAACTGGTAGGAGTCTCTCATAAAATCACATCAGGGATCAATGAAAGGAGCAGAGAAAACAGGGACAAGGACAGGAGAGACTTGGAGGGAGGAGGTTAAATTCCAACAAACTGGCACATACACAACAGGTGTTTGCTCAGAAAAATACAGTAAAGTTGTCATGCAAATAGAACATTAAATCTGCTTTCCTCCAACAGGGCTGGCATCACTTTGTGAGCCCTCATCCTGACGGAGAGAGCAGGACAAAGAAGAAGGGAGGAGAAAGGAAGGTGAGACACTTGGTTCCCCTTCCTTGCCCTCTTCCTCCCACAGAACAGTCCATCTTGTGCAAACTTCATCCAATGGTTTGAAATGGGGGGCTACTGCTGGGAGAGAAATGGCTTTTCCCTCCTACCCAGCCTTACCCCCACCAGAGAAAAAAGAAGGGCCTGATGATAGCGGTATCCCTGACCTCTCTTTTCTGCCTCATTGAGGTGTTGAGGGGAAAAAGCAGAAACCTTTTCTGGCTAATTCTCCCCTTTGAAGTATTAACTGAGCAGAATTGCTTACAAGACCACACAGCAGAGAAGTACAGGGAGAGAAGAGCTGGGGAGAGGAACAAGACTCCATCCCCCCTTGCCTGTCATCCCCCTTTTCCTGTCCAATTCTGTGCCACAGCCTTTTGCTTGGATAGTTGCCATGCTGGATAGTTGCCATGCTGGAAAACCACTGAGCCTACTCCTGTGGTAGCTGGGGAGGTCTCTATTGTGCCTAAGCATCTCTCACAGCATTTACCTGTCTTGGTTTGCTGCATGGTCCCAACACAGAAGGACACCTGCCAGCGGTGATGTGGCTTTCCTTTGTGACTTCCCTTCATCCTCCTGAACACATGTGCACACATACATCCCTTCCTCTGGGCTGGATTGGCTTACTGTGTGGAGTCAGTCTCACGAACACCTCTGGACTCATGCCAAAATAATGCTTTGACTGTGGAAAAGCAGGCTGACAGTGAAAAGTCTGAGGCAATAGGGTCAGGACCTGGCTTAGGATTGTTACCATCAGCATCCTTACAAGGAAGAAACTCCACAGATCTTCATAGATTTGCACTTTGGGGACATCTGCTCTGGTTTTCGTGCACCAGCCTCTGCCTACTGCTTCCTCTCACTTAAAGAAGGTGAAATTGTCATCTGTGGTATAGAAGCCAGCTCTCACATTGCTACTACTTGGCAGACAACAGACAAGTTCTCTGCACACAGCATGTAAATCCCTCGTAAAGAAGCTCCTACACCCTTATCTTTCTCCCAGGGCCCCCCAGAATAATGGGTCTCCTGAGGAGCACTTCAAAGAGGAAATAATTACTTAGGGAGGGCCAACATAACATAGGCCCTCACCCTCATCCTGATAGAGGTGAACCATGGTCAAGTGTTGGGCAGATCATGGAGAGGAGACTCACTGTGCTGCATAAAGATGCGTTCGTTCAGCAGGCAGCACTCCTGCCTGACAGAAAGACCTTGAGGGGGATGGTGCCAAGATTGTGCTTTGTTAGGTTGCTCAAAAATGGGACTAGATGGAGAGGACAAGCAGGCTCATTCCCAACTCTGTGACAGATCTTCTATCCAAGAGGCAGAGGTTCGGACCTAGCAAGTGTAACTGGGATTTTGTCAAGACATGAAAGGACTCCTAAGAAAAGTTTGTCGCACCTGCGAGGAAGTAGAGGATTTAGGAGATGGTATGCTTCTCTCCCTCTCACAAGGGCCTCTAAGTAGTCAAAGGAATGCTGCCATCTGGACGCTGGTGTCCTCTTCTATCCCGGCACACACAGCACAGCTGCATATGCAAAGGAAGCTTCTTCCAGGCCATCCTACTTGGGCTAGTCTCAGGCCCACATTCTCACATCCCATTTGTTCCCTGTGCTCCTGTCTTCACCCTAGGATGTCCCCTATTCATGACAGAATGTCCATAGCCTATACAAGATAAAGACCCTCTGTGAGGCCAATCCAGTGAGATGAGCAACAAAAATCTTGTTCTTTACAGAACAAGTGAGGAGGTTGGATGATGCTCTTCTCATGGACACCCACCCCACAGCCCATGGTGCAAATCAGTTGGGAAGAGCTGCAGAAGCTTCACAGAGAAGTTTTTCTGCTGAGGTCCTCTCCAGGTCCCGTCCTAGTAGGGGTAACATGAACAGAAGGTATTATACTGACTGTACAAGGGCAGCCTGAGCATAGGCATGTGTGGTGAGGAGGACCTCTGACCTGTAACACTCATGGAGAGATAGGAACTCTATACACCTCTGAGAGACCAGACCTTCCTGCCCTCCTCCACCACTTCTTGAGGGCCTGGTTTGCCATGCCAAAGAGAACATTCACAACCCATTTCTCCCGACCAACTGGCAGAAAACTGGGTCTGAGAAGGCCTGGAGAATGCCTGTCCCTCCAGAATTGCTGGTGTTCAGCAGCAGCAACATGGCAGGAGAAGGGAAGCAGAAAGAGCAGCACGGGCACAGAGCATGTTATACAGCAGGTCCTACCTGCCTTGGTCCTTCACATCTCTTCTCCTTCCTCTGAGGAGGACAAAGGTTTGTGAAGTATCTAGACACGAAGTTCAAGACCAGGGACCCTTAACAGAGAGTGATAGGAAAGGGCAAAGGAAAAGATGGGAGAGAACTTCTTCCAGCAATTCCCACCTATCTTGGAAGGGGACAGGAGAGAGAGGAAAGCCTCCACCACTGCTTAAGAAAATGAGGGAATGTGTACACATGTACACATAGCATGTGTACAAGGTGGACAAGGAAGCTTTCTAAACCAAAATCCTTCCCTCCCACCCAAAACAAAAATCAGCTTTCAACAGGAACAGAAAGATGAATAGTTCACAGCTGAGTTTCATGCCCAGTGAGTGTCCATACCTGCCCTTCTTGTGCCACCACTGCCCCCCAGTCCCAGGCCATTCCCACCCACCCACACTCCAACATTGTAGCCACAGTGTCAGAGCAGGACGCTCCTCCCAACCATCTGCGGGCAAAACAATGGTCCCTGTAACACAGCAGAGACAATTTGGTGTGTGTGTGTGTGTGTGTCTCAGTGTGTGTGTGTGTAAGAGTTGTTGTAAACTTTAAGAAAAGGTTTTGTCAGTTTTGTATTTGTCAGGAGTATTTTGTTGTTGGTTTATTTTTCACAGTCAAGTGGCTTTTTTTTCTGGTTGTTGGAGGGGGGTCTTGGTTTATATTGTTTCCTTGTGAGGAAGAATCACAGCTTCTGCTGAGCAGAGACTCCTTTCCAGTAATCCAGAATGTCATGCAGATCCTCATCCTTGGCAAACTGAACTTTCTTCCGCAGGGCATGCCCAGCTGCCATGTAAACCTCCTCCCTGTGATGCTTCTTGTAAGGCCGGAATCGCTCCCAGATCTTGTGGGTGCTCTCTGAGGAGTACTCAGGGCTGGAGGAGTAGCCTGAGAAGTAGTGTCTGGGGGAGAGCTGGGAGTACGTGGAGTCTCGCTTGGACCGGGACAGCGGCTTGAGGAATGACACCCGCTGGCTCAAGGTGTCAGCACTTTCCTCATAGTACAGGGCCGGGAAGGAGTGACGGTGCTCACTGCAGTGGTAAGAAGGCTTGACCTCCAAGTGGTGGATGGCGCTCGGAGACACCAAGGGAAGACGATCCAAAGGGCTGTTTAGTGGGCTGCCCTTCTCAATGTATTTGGAGTCAGACTTGCTGAGTGGTGGGTGGTCAGGCACATCCAAGCTGAAGACCTTGGCACTCTTGATGGAGCCACTAGAGGAGACACTGCAGGTCTTTCTGGCCACAGCAGCATCAGCACTGAGCTGGCGCTGCAAAGGGTGGTGGGAGCTTTCCTTGTAGGGTGGGGAAAGAAAGCTGGGCCGCTCTAACCCACTTGAGGAACCAGCTGGGATGGACTGGCACTCAAAGGCCATATCTGAGTCAACACCAGTCCCACCACCCAGGAAAGATGCTGTGTCCAGCTTGAGGGCATCAATACAGTTGTTGATGATCTGGTTGACCTTGTCTACCTCCTTGGCTATAGTAGAGATCTCAGCAGCTGAGCCTTGCCCATTGTCAAGCTCCCTCAGGTCCTCATCTCGCTGGGTTCTCTCCAGCCCATCCCCACCACCAGTCCGCACCTCAATGTAGTTACCTTTAGTGGTAACTTTAGGAGTCTCCATCCCAGCATCCATTGACTTTGATGGGGGCAACTTCTCCCCAATCATGGAAGGGATGGAGGACATCCGTGAGACAGGAATGACAGGTGGCTCACTCAGCTTCTGGGAAGGATGGACCATGGTACTGGTATCAATATCTGATCCATAACGCATTTCCAGAATGGTCTTTTTGACATTGAGTGATTTCTGCTTCTCCTCCTGCATCCTCCGCTTCCGCAGGCAGTAGTACACCACCCCCAGGACAATAACCATCCCAAAGAGGCAACCCAGGGTGGTCATAATATAGTGTGTAGTGGTGGAAGTACTGGAAATAGGATCCTCCCTGCCTTTGCTTCGGGTTGCAAAGGTCAGGCAAGTATGGTTGTAACGCCTGTTGTTGCGGATAGAGGCCACACAGAATGTATAATCTGTGTGGGCCTTCAGCTTGTTGACAGTGACATATTCCTTCTTGCTCTTCAGTGTTGCAATGTCAGAAACGTAGCTGTTGTTGTATTGGACCAGCACATACATCTTACTGTAGGGCATGGGGATGGTGACCATCAGGATGGCTGAAGTGATTGTAACATCATGTAGCTTGATGCTGGGACTGAAGGAGGAGTCAGTGGTGGAAGAGGCTGGTGGCTTGACTGAGAGGAAATCCCCAGGGCTGATGGCTGACCCCTCATCCAAATCTCGCTGGGAGTCAGGGGTGTAAGGAGTTGGGTTGACCCTGGAGAGGGAGGGGATGGTGCCCCCTCTGCACATGGACTGGAAGATGGTGATGGCATTGCGGTTGTGGTGAGGCCGAGGCACCAGAAGCGGATACCCAGCAAACTCCCGTGGAGTCTCACACTGGAGGCGGTCATAGTTCTTGGTGACGTTGTTGAAGAGAGCCAGCCAGTTAAGAAAGCTGTAGAGGCTACAGTCACAGTTGAAGGGGTTGCCAGCCAGCTCACACACCATCAGGTTGCTCAAGCTGGTGAAAGTGTTGCCCTCCAGACGGCTGAGGCGGTTGGATGACAGGTCAATGCTAATCAAGCTGGGGCACTCAGAGAAGGCAGTAGGGGTGACCAGCTCAATTAGGTTATGCTGCACAAAGAGGAACTGGAGACGAGCCATGCCTCGCAACATGCCCTCTGTCAGGTTGGTGAGCTTGTTGTAGCCCAGCTGTAGGACCTGGAGGTTTGACTGACCCATGAAAGCCCCATCTTCAATGTAGGAGATTTCATTCTTGGTCAGGTTCAAATCAGTCAGGTTGCCGAAGCGGTTGAGGGAGGAGTACAGCACCACTTTGAGCTTGTTCTCATTCAGACGCAAGTCATGCACCGTGCTGTTGATATGCTGGGGGATGGTCTCATACGGGGGCTGGTTCTGGCTGCAGATGGCAAGCCACACATACCCTTTGTCCCCCTCAATCAGCCAGCAGTCACCTCGCACGGAGCCAGGGGAAAACAAGCAGAGCAGGACAGCTGCCCACAACCCCAGGCACAGCATGGTCTGCAGTGGTGCCCTCATCAGGATGGGGGAAAAGAAATCCCCAACAAAAAAAAAATGCCAAATCTCAGGCCAATAGTGAAAGAAACCGTGGGCGGGAACTGGGGTTTAACAATGGAAGGGAATGAGCACCCCAGTCCTATCGAATGTCATCATCGTTATTTCTTCTTGCCCTCTGGGTCAAGCCAGGAGCATAGAGGAAGGGAAACACATGCAGTCTTCTTCCAGAACACCCAAAAGCTATGACCATGGATGTTTGGTCTGGAAGGGAACTACCTTGTGCTTCTTTTCTAAATAAAAATTCAGGCTGAGAATAATGAATCTTCTTTGNAGTCCTCCCTCCTCTAGTCTTCCCCCGCCCCTCCACGGTGTGATTTGCAAGAACAAGGCAGGGCTGCCTCCTGTGTCGCTCACGCTCCCTTGGTTTCTACTCCTTCTCTTCCTTCTTTCCCAGGTACCCTCTCAGAAACTTCAGAGCTTCGGATCAAACATGTCGAAAACAAAAATACAGAGAGGGAAAGAGCAAGTGTGCACGAGAGAGATCCATCTGTCACTGGAATCTGGAAAAGAAAACACAAGAGACAAGAAGACGCATAATTTGGAAGGGTCTCTGAGATAAGTGTGTAGACAGCAATGTTTCATGAGAAGAGGGAGATGGGGAAGAGACTCATTAAGGGGGGTGCAAGCAAGAGAGGTGTGGTACTGCCTGCCGTGCTGATAAGCCTTTGAGGAGGGAACCCTCATGATGTATAATGTCATATTAGGGATATGCAGAAGGGTATCCAGGCTCCCTTAAGTCATGTGATCACAGCCAGGGATCTGGGGGAAGGCAGTGGCATGGGAGTAGAACGGGAAGGGATAGGACAGTGGGAAACATAAAGCTGTTATTGTGGGGGCTCAAAATCCCTAGTGTAAACAAAGGCAAGCCCCAAGCACAGCCCAAGACATGAATTTTCAGCTGCCTGAAAATGATGTATACAGAATGCATGAAGCAGGGAAAATGCCGACAAGCTTCTCCCTCCCACCCCACCAAAAAAAAAGCCAAACATTTTTTTCCTTTCCTTCCTTCTTTGATGCAAAAGGGATAAATAATTCAAGCCACATGTAACCACTTCTGCTCTAAAAATTGTTCCTGACTCTTGGTGCATGGACAAGGCTGTTGAGGTGAACCAGTTTGGCTTGAGCACAGTGGGGGCTTGGGGAGCAGGCAGTGTGTCAAATACCAGCCTCCAGTCTCTCACCCAACAACACCAGAACTCCTAATTTAAAGCACATCGCCCATCTACACTCCACCAAAGAGAGGTGCACAGTTTACACCTTCGTACTTTACTACCTCTCCTTGGGGGCTATGAACACTGCCCCTTTGTAAGAAAACACACCTTGCAGACAAAATGTGTTTTTAAACAACAACAAATGTATCTCTGGGCTCCAGGATAGCTCCTGGTTCTGACTGCAAAGCGCAGCCTAGAGAAATGCAGATGGGAGCACCTTTCTCTACAACTACAGCTTCAACCCTTCTCCCACTGTGCTGAAACGGAGCCTGGCAGGGGTGTCCTCAGGCAGCACAGAGGAAATAATTTCATACAGCAGATAAAACATGTGGACACGGTGCTATGTTTTGTTTTTTTTTTTTTTAAATTTTGAGGAGAAAGGAACATTAAAAAAACAGAGAAAAGGATTCTTGGTTAATGAAAAATAAAGATCCCCTCTTGCCCCTTTTATTTTGGGGGGAGGCTGCTCACTAAAGATATCACTGAATCTTTCGCTGGAAAAGATGAACCAATTTCTAGCACAGAGACACAAAGGGCAGAAATAAAATGAAGGAAGATAAATGAAGGAGGAGTGAACCCTTGAGGAACAAGGCTTACGTCTGTGGAGAAATCTGAGCTGATTTGGGTCTGTGGAATTACCAGGCCAGCTGGATTAAGGGATCAGAGATAGTGTCACAGAGAAACACTTAAATATTCAATAATCCAAAAAGTAAAGCCAAGACAGAGAAGGAAAGGGGGAGAACAGCTAGACCAATGGAAAAGAAAGAGAAAAACCCTCCACGCCCCACAACTCATCGTCTGAGGCCCCCAAACTCATGTCACTTATGGCTGTCATATGATGGCCTTCAGCTGCTACCTCAGCTTTGCCTCTGCCAGAAATGAAGCAGAAGGCAGAGGTTTTTACAGTCTGATGCTTTGTTTCTCAGCTTTGTAATCCAATGAGAAATAATTTCCTGACATTGTTTTCCCAGATGCATCAGATAGGAGGCACATCTGGCTCTCCACAGGTTGGCACCCAGAGCCCTCTGATATTCCTCAGCACCAGTCTCCTGCCTTGTTCCACCATTTCCAGAGGTGACTCCCTGTAGAGACGCAGCCAATTTCCCATACCATCTCTGTCCCTTTACCTTCATCTCCAATGTTCACAGAGTCACAGAATCACTTGGTTGGAAAAGACCTTCAAGATCATTGAGTCCAACCCAGTCCTAACACCTCAACTAGACCATGGCACTGAGTGCCACATCCAGTCTTTTTTTAAACACACCCAGGGATGATGACTCTATCACCTCGTCACTTCCTTCACTTTGCCTAATTTCTTCCACTGAACAAAGGAGTGGCAGATACTATAATGCTTTTTGCACATTGGTGGCCAAAGTATGTCCACTCCAACCAGAAGCCAGGTACGGCCCCTGATCAAGCAGTGGAAAGATTAGGGAGTAGAGATTTTAGCCAGCATCCTTCTCTGAGCATTATGTTTTGGCCTGCCTATCTCACCTCACCAATTACTCTGCATGATATCCAGCTTCATACAGGAACATCCCAGACCACTTGCTTTGACCCCTTCTGGTAGGGCAGACTGCTCCAAAAGGTGTGCTTAAGTCACCATTGCCTGCTGTTGCTTGTTCGTGGTGCACAGAGAGAAACTGAGACCAGGACCATGGTCCTCTGCAGCAACTCCAGCAGTCCCTGAGAGCCACCCCATCCCATGCAAGGAGCTGCACTCAGGCAGGACAGAGAGGGTTAGGAAGGGCAAATGACCTAGTAGCCTGGAAAGGAAAGAGGTGGGTGGGTTAGGGGTGGATAGAAACAAAGGTGGTGTTTATCATTGCTATTTGCCAAAACCAAGGGGACCATACAGAAATTCCTGCTTCCTATCTACCTCCCACTTGGGCTGTGTAGCCTTGCCACAGGCCACAGGAAGGGTCAAGCCACCCTTCAAGCCAAACTCATTGGTCCCCTTGGGTCCCCAAGGTAGCCATGTATGAGAAATACACAGACCTTGATGCTCTTCCCTCAATGGTTCCTGTCTCCCCACTATCATGCTGGTTTTAAGAACCCTGAGTCCAGCCCACTCCACAGCCTAGCACCTCAGTCCAATGCCATCAGTCCCTGCTACAGCAATGCTGTAGAAGTGCTGATCTCCATACCTACCACAGCCATGTCCTACCCTCTAGGGAACAGCTGGTCCCTGACCCTGGCAATTCATAGTCAAAGAGAGGCCAGGAATGAGGGGCAGCACTATGCCCTCCTTTAACTGCCTATAACCAAAAGAAAATCAATCACACAGCACTGGAGTCCAACAGGACAAGGAAGCAACACTCTGTCATTTTTGCTGGCCTGAAAGGTGCTGACATGCATGGCAACAATGGTGTTGGCTGTTTCCCTCTCTTGCTTCTCAGGCAACAGAGCAAGAAGGCACAGGGATGGAGTATGGCCCGGGAAAGCAAGAATGAACAGCAGAGAGCCAAGGAAGGGGGATGAAAGAGTTGTGCAGAACTTACGGGCAACAGAAAGTTAGGACAGGGATATGTTTCATAGGGAAGACACAAGATAACCATGCGCTAGGTTTATTTATTTATAGGGTTCCAACACTCTTCAGTGCCACCCAAGACTTACAACAAGCTCTTGGCTCCTGGCCATCCTCATGCATGTGTGAACATGAAGGAACACTAGTGACATTGCACCCTTGAAAGCTGTGGTCTCCTTGACTGGCACAAAGTCAGCCTATCAGCTCCAAAGTGATTTTCTCTGCTTTATTCTCTATTAATGGATGCCTCAATGTTATTGGCATTTATCTGCAGCACTTTGGAGAAGAGCAGAAGGCCACAGGGATGGTTCCATTGCTCAGAGGAAATAAAAGAGAAGGGAAGGTGAAACAGAGGGTGGAGAGTCCCAAATTTGAGTCAGGAGGTAGGTGTCAATGGCCACAAACAACCCTTTGACTTGGAGCTCAAGGTAGCACAGGGGATAACACAGGACTGAGGTCCTAGCTAGATGGCAGCATAAAATACAGCCAGTGAAAGTATGGACAGGCAGGATAGGAGACACAGAGGCAAACTGGGGCCTGAGGGAGTGGAAGGAACAAAACTGAGAGAGAACACAAGACAACTAGAAAAGTCACATACAGCTGCAATTTGGGCCTAAAATTCTGACCTTGTCAACCTTGTCCTCTTGGGGCCCCATGCACTGGAAAAAACAGCACTTAATTCTACCATTGCTTAAACGGTGCTAAGAGCTTCCCATTTTAAATGCATGCATTAAAAACCTGCCAAACACTCTTGACTCCTCTGGGGACACCCCGAAACCAGGCCAAAGCTCCTGCTGCTTTCTTATGCTTCATGCAGCAGCTAAGCATCATCCCTCTTCCCAGCTCAGTGTGCTGCCTGCTCCTGCCAGGCCTCAGGGCACAAACACCATCTCCAAGGGACTCCACCTCCTTTTCTTGCCTAAAAGGTCCTTCCAGGATTTCTCTAACCACTTTCTGAATGAGAAGCCTTTCCCAGAGGTGCTTCACACTTGAAATTCATGCCTTACTTGAAGGGACTCTCCCTGTCTGCTGGGTAGTTTTTGTAATTCACAGTGGTCTGAGTGATCACTGCAGACACCCCAATTTACCACCCAGAGATTGTCCTTGCTTTTGCATCTGGCTCTAGTGGAAGCACAGTGTCATGGGAGAAGCTTGCAGCACAGCTGTGGCACTTAACAAGACAGCAGTCCCTTCCCTCTCAGACCTGCTTCCAGGGAATTATTGCAGGAGTTACCTTCAACTCATGCAGCAAAGAACCTGTGACTGTGTCCAGAGGTGCTGGGACCAAGTGAAGATGGAGAAGAAGGTCTGATGACCTGTGGTTTTGTGGCATGGAAGACATTTGTGCGTGCATAAGAGAAAGAATGGCTTCTACTGCAGATTCTCTGATGTTCACCAAGGGTTGAGCTCACAGGACACTCTTTCCTTTAATGAGTCTCAGTAAAGGTTTCTTTCTCACACTCTCTCTTCTCTAATTCATCCCCTATTTTCATGGAACACGTAAGATCTCAACATCCCTCAGTTCCATCTCAGTGTTACATTCATTTGAAATCAGCCCTGTAGCTTCAAAAATCCAGAGGTCAAAGGAGATGTACAGCCATACTAGAAAGTCACTAGAAAGTGACAAAAGTTGTTCCCATGTCACTAACCAGAAAAAGCCTTCATCCCTGACAGGAGCTGAACTGATTTCAATGAGTTCTGCTGAAGGGCATCCACTCGGCCTTAGAGGCTCTGTGAATTTGGCAAAGTGCTGTTGTAAGAGAAATCTCATTCTTCAGCTCTGAGCAGGTTCATTTCACCCTATATAAATCCACAGTGCCTGTGGGTAGAAAACTCATTCCTCTGAAAGCTGGACTGGCCCTGATGTAAGTGGGGAAGAAGACTGCAGCTCCCAAACGCCAGCTGTCCCTGACATCTGGAAGCCCAAACCACTAGGATCCCAGCAGTACACTGGGAGTCAAGCTGCTTCTCACAGGACACCACTGCAAGGATACTCACAAAGCTCAAATTCCAGCAAGGATGGGACCCTGCAGAGAGGAAGGGAAGACGGATGAAACACAAGCTGCAGTACTGCTCTGTGGTCTTGCCCTTTGGCCAGTTTGAGACATGGGAAGGAAGAATTCACACACCCAGGCTCAAACACACTGCCATTAACTCAAAATATTTGCTGGGACAAACAGCTTTAAGACTAACCGTGAAAAAAACCCAACACATCACTGTATCTAAAGCCCCTGCTCTCCCATTGTGCCTCCCCAACAGCGATTAGATGCCTAATTTGTTAGGCAGCAAGAGAGAGAGAATGGGAAAGCTCAAGGGAGAAAAATGAAGCAGCTCAGAAGCATGAAAGAGAGAGCTTTAGAAGCACAAATCTTATTTTAGAGTGATAAATACTGGCAGAAAGGTCTTTAATATGCCTGTGGTTCCCTGGCAGGCCAGAAAGCCACTTTTGTTTTCCAAAGTGAAATGGTTACCTTTTATATTAATATGATTATTGAAGATTAAGGAGGATTTGCATCAAGGCAGCTCCACCCAGACAGCCTGCAGCAGCAATCCACAGAAGCATGAACATGGGGGTAGGCTTGGGAAACAGTCTTCTCCAGGTAGAAGAGCATGTCAAGAGATTAAAGGTGCCACAAAAAAATATTATCAGCAATAAGGCTGCCATCAGTGCCCTCCCTCCAGAGTGGAGGGGGGCCTGGGAAACAAATTTCCTTTGTCATCCCATGAGCCCCGACGCAAGGCAGTAGAAAAGCTTAGAAATAATTCCTGCCGGCCATGGGAGCATGGGGTCTGTGTGACCCTCTGCAGGGACCTGCCATAGAGAGTGTGACAGCCAGACTGGCTCTGCCTGGTGCACTGGTATGGGCGTGAGTCACTGTACAGAAAAACGTGGCACTGTCGGCTCCAGGAGTGTGAGGTGGAGGGGGTGTGTGCGCGGAGGAGTCGCTATAGGTGAAGGGGTGGATGTGGAGGCTGGGGGTGGATGTGGTTTAGTCACTCTGTGAAGCAGAGAATTAGCGCTGGCTCCTGGGGAGGGATGAATTGCCATGGAGAACCAGGCAAAGGCTGTTTATGACGAGGGGGAGCGCTTGGCTGTGTGAGAGGCGCTACAGGGTGGAAGCGCAGGCTGCACGTGGGCGTGCAGGGATCATGGGAGGCAACCAGTGTGTATTTGGGAGAAGGGCTGTAGGGAAAGGGGTGGGAGCGCTCCTTCTATGCGTGCGCCCTGATGTGAATCACTGTAGAGAGCAGCGTGTGAGGGCAGGCTCTGTGTGAAGGCGCTGCTCTAGGGGACAAGGAATGACCTCTGCTGTCTGTGAACTACTGAGGGGTAAAGGGACAGGAATGGCAGCTCTGCATGAGCGTGTGTGTGAGCTGCTGCCGGTAACAGGCCAGGGGTGGGGGCTCTGGGAGCAAGTAGCAAGCAGGGTGGGAGCACTGGTGCTGCTGGGTGCTCCCATGCAGCAGGTCCAGCATGAGACCAGGGGAAATCCTTGGGCTGTGTGTGATGTCACTGAGAAGACTCCCACTTCCTCAGGGTCATTGCAATGCCTCTGCTGTCCCATGCTGGCCTTGGTGCCCCATTTCCTTCAACAAGTCCTGGCTCTCACCAGTCTGACTATGAACAGAAGGAATCTATTTGAGAGATGCCCTCACTCAAATCAAGCATATCTCCACTATTTCTGGATGCTGAAAACATCCCCAGCAACCCAGCAGTGCCAGTTTAGAGTGCCCTCAAACATGCTGCCCTGCAGGTAGGGCAGGAAAAGGGCACGGTCCTTGAATTACAGCTCACTACAGTCACTTATGGGGGGGATTCAGAGCCTAAAGAATTACATTATGTGCTGTAGTAGCAGTCACTTCCTGACATGCACTGGCAGCCATTTGCCCTGTGTAGGACACCTCCAGGCCTGCAAACTCCTGCAAGGCACAGGCATTGGCCTTCAAGCATCCTTCAACATCTCTCCGGCCAACTTTGTGCTGAGTGGCCACCTGAGAGAGATTCCCTCACTGGCAATGAAACCCTCAGCCCTACAAAGCTCTTCCTCTGGTCAATGCATGCCTGAATTCAGCAAGAAGAGTAGCCTCACACTGAACAGGGCATTATGTTTCCACACGGATGCTTCCACCTTCCTTCCATCCTCCACCCGCAGGCAATGGCACAGCTCAGCCCCGCCAGGGAAGGACCCTCCTCCCGGCCAGCTCGCCCACCTATATTTCAAGCTAGCATCTGACATGCATTTTGACACAACCCTGCCTCCCCTCTCTTTTCCCCACTACCTTGCCTTGTTTAGAGCCTGGCTTTTTCTTCCATTGCCAAAACACAATGACTGTTATAATTAACAGATTATCTCAGTGCGACAGCTGCAGTCCTTTGAAAATTAGGTTGAATAACAGGATCCTGCTGTATGGTAATTTCTTTTCATCTCTCAAATATTTTCTCTCTCTCTCTTTCGTTTCTACCTCATTTCTATTTTTCTTTCTTTCTTTTATCTCTCCCTCCTCCTACATTCCACCAGCTCCCTGACTGCATGAGCAGTATCTTTGGGGTGAGACAGGCTGAAGGGCTCTCTCTGCTTTCATCAGCTGTTTTCATTCTCCCTCTTTTACTACCACACCTTACAGAGAAACAGTGCTTGCACATAGGTTCATAAAAACGTCGGGAAAATACGTGCCCACCAGAGGCAATGATCAGGGGCCCTCTCTGAAGCCCCACTGGTTCAGAAAAGCAACCCATGGAATTTCATGGGGAGGGGAGAAACTGGGATGCAGTAGCCTAAACCACTGCATGCAACTGGTGCTCTACCCACCCACTACCCGTCCTCCTTCTTGCTGACTCAGTATCTGCCCCTGACTCACCGCTTGCTCACTGAATGGGGACTGGCAGTACTTACACTGCATCTTTCCCTCTCGCTCAGGCAATAGCTCTGCCACTTACCACCCCCTTTCCCATTATCCACCTACATCTGTCTCTCTACCGACTCAATCAGCCCAAGTCAGCCAGAAAAGCAGCTTGCTGGGGATTCAGGGTTTCAAAACCAAAATAAGAACTGCTCCCAGCTGGACCCAAATTAGAGGCTCTGGAAACCTCCTCCTCCAGGACTAGAGATCCCCTGGCCCTAGTTGTAAAGAGATCCATTCACAGAAGTGGCTCGGCCTCTGCCTGGGCAGATGCACAAGCACACAGTGTTTCAGGCTGTGAGGATGACCACCAGACAAGTGGGATGGGTCTGTTGGAATGGTGTCCAGGATTTGGCGACTGAAAGGTTTCAAGTTCATTATGTTCTGGACTCAAGAAGTCTGCAATTTTTTTGTTGACTGCACCAGGAGCATTAGTTAATTATTCTCAATGCCTGGCTTGAACTCATGCAAAATGCTTTGGTCCCGCACTGCTTATTTCAGCCATGTCAGTAATCTATACAGTATCATCTGTTACACTTAAACACCACTTTTTCCTTTTGAAAAACAGGGAGGGATTCCTCCATACAACATGTCCATCACAGCCAAACACTCCTCTGCAGAAGCCAGTTCCAGCTGGGTCCTGGTCCTCCTCCTGCCTCCTCAGCGCAGCCATTTCCTCTCCTCCCATGGAGTACCACCTCATTTATTTCCTTAATCCCGACGCAGTAGAACAGAAACTCTTTGTCACCATTATTCTGCCAAAAGCCAAGTACTTTTATAACAAACACTCATCTGCTCCATTGTACTTCAGCAGTCTCTAGCAATGCTTCTCCTCATCGTCCATGATCCCTTTCTTTTCATCCTTTGCCATCCTCAACCCCGCATTTTCTCTCTACTTTCACTCCAGGCCCTGTGATAGCTCATGGCACTTATAGCACATCTCCTCATTCATTCACTGTCCCTTACCCAAATGTTACCTTCATTTATTAATTCTTCTTTTTTCTAGTAGCATCCTTCCTTTGGGTGCTTTGTACAGTCCTACTTACGTATCCAATAATAGTATTTTCCCAATGAGTGAGTCATATACCCCTTTGCTGACATTTAGAATTCTCCTTGTTCTCTGAAACACGTTTATCCATTCCCCATCTCTACAATTATATATGTCTACTAATGGCGTTGCATTTCCTACAGCAGCTGTGCAGCAAACAGATTATTCATGCAAATAACCCAGAAAAATACTTTTTCCTCCTGGTACCTTGACATCCTCCATTTTAATTATGTGGGCCAAAGCTAATTCAAGCTATGATAGGGGACAGCTCTATTTTAAAAACACCCCAACCTTTCCTTTGTTCTTGCTCAATACAGTTTTCCATCTTATTTCCCCACCTATTCTCTGCTTTGCCTCTTTCAATGCTGTCAGTAGCAGAGTACACAAAGGCTGCAATTGTTATTGTGCCTCTGATTTCATAGGTGCTGAAAATGTTTTCAGTGAGAAACTAACTTTGCTTCAGACTGTTTCCAGGCTGAAAGGATCAAAAAAACAAAAGGAGCATTACTCAGCTAATACAGGCACATAAATGTCTTACCCACTAACCCACATAATAGGTACTTCATGGCCAGGGAATCATGCTTATCCCCCTAAATCTCTCTCCAAGTACCCCTAGAAAGCAATTAATCTGGCAGCCCCTCTTGTTCCTCACTGTGGCCCTATTCCTAGTCCCACAGTTCTTTGCTTCTCTTGGAGTCCTTAGTTACCCTTGCATATTCTGTATTTTATTAATTCCTTACTACTCCTCTTAATCTGCATAGGCCAAACCCTAAGCTCTGGAGTCACCCTGACTCATTTCCTACCCAGGAAAAGCAACGATTTATATCAGTGGGAAAGCCTGTGATGTCAATCTGGACAGAGACTGATTCTGCACAGGGACTCCCGCATGATTATTTCTTGTTCTCACTCATTCAGGTCTCCATTTAGCAACACACTTAAGCATGCACCCAACTGTAAACCCATGCAAGTCCCATTCAGCTTCTCAATTGCTTTCTTCTGCAACATCTGTGTTGATGGCTCCCACATCTTCCAAACACAACAGATTCTCCCTCTGTGCTTCCTCTTCCTAACCTCTCTGTTACCCACTCACCAACATTCTTCCTCTTGCTTTGAGAAATTCAGGGTTTTTTCAGGGTTTTTTCCTTTGCTTGTTTGGATTTTCTTATTTGCACTGCTGCCTGGGGATTCCAGCTTGTAATTTCACCTCCCTGTTTCTGAGATTGCTATGTTGAATAAAACACTGACTTCCCCCTCTTCTCACCAGCATTCTGAAATACTGAATTGGGCCACTAAAAAGAAAAGCTATTGGCCAGGACTGCTGTCTCTGATACTGAAACAGAGCTGGCAGTAATATTTACAGGCGACTCTGAAAGCTCCAAGGATGGCTTGTGGCCAAAAATGATGATATCCACCCCCTCTTTTTTTAATTATGTCCTCCTATGACTCAGTCTGGTCCATAAGTCAAAATAAGATTTTTTTTATTTTACCCATCATCCCTTTAAGCAACGAGAACAAGAGCCTGAGAACAAGAGCCTAAAAACAGAATGCTGTAGCATCACGGACAGAACAAGTTACGTCAAGAGTAATGCAACTTGGGGTGTCCTTGGTAGCTTTAAAAGAAGCAGAACAAAAGGCATATGTCCTCTTTCCAGAGAAATGAGTTTTGGCAGAGCTAAACTGGCAATTTCCTGAGTTTTCTAAACTTAGTTTTATCTGTAAGCAAAGCAAGAAACACGCGGGAAGCAGAGACACGGTGACCTCAGGGGCTCATGATTTCCCAGGCTCAGCAAGGAGCTGCCGTGCCCTTTATTATCCGCCACTGTGCAGAGGCAGAGCCTCGAATAAAGGGATGATGTCAGGGGAACTGTGACAGTTTCAAAGTGGGGCTGTGGCCAGCCCAGCCTGCCCACACACCCACACCTCTGCCTCTGGCCACACAGTCTGCAGCAACAGAAAGCCATTTGAATGCTTGATAAATGAGCAGTTCAGCCCAAGACCACTTAATTTGCTCCTTGCCTTCTTCGTCTGCCAGTGGCAGGGAAAAAAATGCATGTTTGGAAATTGGCAGTGTTACATATAGCATTACCAGGCTGGAGTTATACTGACTGTTAGACTGCTACAGGAAAAACAGAACAAAACAAAACAAAAAACCACCACCATCACTCCCCCAAAAAACCCCAACCTCCCTCCCCAGAAAAACAAACCAACCAAACAAAAAAAATCCAACAAACAAAAAGCCAAACAACTCAACAAAAAAAAAGGCCAACAAAAAGCCAAAAACTCAACAAAAT
>VWYI01008755.1:75153-111736 GCA_013399455.1 Anthoscopus minutus
GGAGGGAGGGAGGGAGGGAGGGAGAGGCAGAATTAATTTAGGAGGAATATACTGAAAACATAATCTTCTCAACAGAGTTAAAGAGAGTGAGAGAGAGAATTAAACAAACAGCGACAGGAAACTGAGAAAGAATAACTTTTTTTATGAGCTTGTTAACATTTGTGAAGTTAAGTAACCCTAAATTTATGCCATTAATTTGCATGTATTACATTTTTTTTCTGTGCTGCCAGTTTATAGTCTCTGTGAAACCTTTAAAAAGTGGCTTTTTTTCTCCTTTTCCCTTCGCCTGTGTTAATTAAGGCTTGTGATATATGTATATTTTTATACTGCTGCTGTGCTTTAGCATTTAATCATGAAATGGCCCTTTTTGCCTTTTCTTTGGGCTGCTCCTGCCTCATCCTTTCCCCTCCACAGAAACCTGAGGAGGCCTGCGGGTCCATCCCCCTACACGGATCTGCAAGCATGCCTAGAGCCACACTGAGATCCCATAATACCAGGCCAGGATTCTCCCCACCAAACAAGGCAGCTTTCACAACAGGGAGAAGATCTTCAGCTGCTGAAGGGTTAACAGTTCCAATGTGCTAGGGCATTCACATTGCCGTGCTGAAGCACGCGGTATTTACACATTAGCAATCACTGGGGAGCCATAAATTGGATTCTCAGGAGAAATCCAGCCAAAGAACAGAGTAAGATTCCTAATGAAGGAAGTCACAGCCAAAGCTGGGGGAGGCACAAGTGACAGATACCCTCTAATCGGCTGCTGGAATAAGAGGACCCAGGTCGTCCTCCAGGGCTTTAGTAGCACCTAGAATTATCTAACCTAGGATGCACATAGAAAGAGCTGCTGTAGAAAATGTGAGTCTAGTTTCTCCCCTGCTTCCAGGGGACTGCACCACACCAATTCTCAGGGGCAGTGTCCCTCCTCTCCTCCCAAGGACTCTTCTTTCTGGGCAGACAGATCTCTCTCCTAAGCACATTGCTGACTTTGGAAGTGCCCAAGGCCGACACAAAGCATAGCTGGTGGAGCCCTTTTGGCAGCTGTCCCAGTGAGCATATTTCTCAGCTCAGCTGGACAGGAGTCCTGGTCCTAAATGTGCTTTGATTGCTTTGCTCCTCTCCAAAGGCTCTGTTTCTCCCAGCTGTAAGCAGAGTTTGCTGAAGCAAGAAGCTAAGCCTGGTTTGGATGCTGTTTGGTCCTTAGTGGAGCTGCTAGGACTCATCTTGTTAAAAAGCCAGCTGAGCTGAGACCATGAACAGTGAACATTGATTCAGACCTAATCACCCTCCACGGGAGAGACAGCAATTGGAGGAGGGAATAAGGGGGATTGCTGGTCACAGCAGAGGTGATGTTCCTTCATTCACTATGGAGGAAGTTTGTGATCTCCATGGGGTCCAACAGGCATATGAGAAGTCTCTGGAGGGTCTCTGCTGAACTGGAGTTGGGAAGGAGAGGTAGGGGAGACAGACCAGGCTTTCTACACTGTCATTTATTTTGCCATATGGGGGTGTTGAGTACCAGAGAGGATATTCTGATTTACTCTGTGGCTTACCGTTGCTGTGGCAACGGGAGAAATACAGGACAAACCAGGCTGCATCTGCAATGTGGTGGTAATAGGGAGTTTGGATTCCCATGTGCATGTGTGTTTGTTTGTTTGTTTGTTGTTTGGCTGTTGCAGGAGCCACATGGTAAAAAAGCACTGTTGAGATCTGAATTGTGCCCAGACAAATGCACCCTCCTCTCATGCAATAGCCAAACAGTCATGCCCGCAGTCCTTCTGACAGCACACAACCCAAGGAACACCAGCACACACGTGGCCTTTCCTCCCACCACAAGAACACCCCTGGAGTTGGACGTCCCCAGCTGCTCTCCTGCCCTTAAAAGAAGCTGGACTTCTTATTTCATAGGTACAAAGCCCCTGTGCACCAGACACTGTAGTTGGGTTCTGAAATGCAGCTACGAGTCTAGGGCCCCCCTGGTGCCAGCAAGAGAATCTCCTCTGCTGCTAGACCCACACATCCCAGTCAGCTGTGACTGTAAGGGATCAAAATCCCCCCATGGGTTACTGAGCAAATACTCCTCCCTGCAAATACTCCTCCAGCACATTGTAGTGACAAGTTCTTACCTCCCCCCCACACACACTCCTCAAGCTGATCAACAAAACAAACTCAGCCGTTTCTCAACAGGCTTATCCCCAATTGGGAAAGATGGCCTTCATTTGCCAACATCAGAGTGAGCCCTCAGGTCACATAAACTGGCCTGCTGCAGATACCAGCCTCCAATTGTGCCTGAGTCTGCCAGCATAATTCCCACCCCAGAAAGCAAGCTGTAGAGCACAGTTAAGTACTGCCTCTTCCCTCTCCTCCAGCCAGCTGGAACCTGAGTATCCTCAACCAAAGCACTGGCCTCTGGAGAAAGGCTCCATGTCCACTGCATCTAAAACACTGGCCCCAGAGACCTACTTTAGGTTACGTGGAAGGAAGGAAATTAATTTTCAACTCCCCCTCATGGCTCCAGAGCTTCTCCCTGCAGTGCTGGAAGCGCAGAATAGACTTGCAGCAAGACAAAGTTGCTATTCAGCCATACAATGGTCTGTTTTTCCTTATCCCACAGTCCACAGCAGGCTGGAGATAGCAGAAGTGCCAGGAAGAATAGCCTGGTAATAGGACAAGGATATGGCTTGCTCAGGCACAGAGACTTTGGAGTTCCTGGAAATCAGATTCCTAATCAGCTCTGGGGATGCTCTGTTGCAACTTTTGCAGAGGAGGGACAAATTCCACGGCAGAGATAAGACTGAATTTCCTCAGTCTGGGAAAGCAAGAGCCTGTGAGGGAGGATTTCTCTATGAGGGCAGCACACTTAAGATGAGACACCAGCAAAGACAATGGGTGTCACTGAAAGGCTGGTGATGCCATAACTGTTGGCTGCTGCTAATAGTGACACTGAGATAAAAAATATGTGAGGAGGGGAAACAAAAGGCACTAAGGTTAAGATGAAAAAGATGAGGTGGTGAAGATGAGAGGCTCTGCAGGTATGAAAAGTTTCTGCAGAAGAGAATTGTACAGAGAGGAGACATCCAGCTCAATCCCAATGAGGACAGCCACGGAATGTGTGGTGGCTACTGGTGTGCTGCAGGAATGCTGTGAGTTTGCAGAATGTCTGTCCATCCAGGATGTGCAGGAGAGGTGAGACAGGATACAGTTTCACACCTCTTGACTCCTGGCTGCCTTTTCTCCCATTATTCCTGAGACTCCATCTGGCCTATTTTTGCACACATACATATACAAAAAAAAAAAAAAAAAAAAGGGAAGATAAAATAAACACTTAATTTCTAACCTAATCAGCCCTTCTCTCACTAATTAGCACCCTCTGAGCACATCCACAGGCTGTGAGAAATACTCTGGGGCTGATAATGACCCCCAACCTGCAGTTGCGTATGTTGAAGGGTCAGCAGAGCTAAGAGCAAGCCATGGGAAGGCAGGGAACAGAGCAACCTCTGCCATTGTTTGTTTTTTTTTCTCTGAAATGTGGGATGATGGAAAGGGGACATCTCTTTTTTGGCAGGATCCCTTGTGCGTGCGTGTGTGTTTTTCTGTGAGAAAGAGTGAATGTGCGTGTGCATGCACGTGTGTTGAGGAGAGGGAAAGCTGGAGAGGTTTGGAGGGAGGGGACTGGAACAAAATTCTGGCACTGAGCCCAAACCTGAAACACATGCCAATTTGTGCCTCTTGCTGGTGGTAATGAAGGGCTCCGTTCAGGACACACGGGACACTAATTAAGGGGCTTCAAAGGCGGCTTTCTGCAGAGCGCTCTTTAAAGGGGGGCTGAGGGGAGGAAGGAGCACAAGAGGGGGGTGTTCTCCACTCAATGGAAGACTTCTGGCTCCTAGTGCTGCTGGGGAAAGCACTTTTTCTTTCTTGCTGTCTCCCATAGCAACTCCTACCGTGAGAGCTGAGAAGGTGCAAGCATCTGGCAGCTCCAGGTCTAAGCAGCCAGCAGGCAAGGCAGGCTCCGATATGCAAAGGTGGAAAAGCAGCATGGCAGAGAGGAACAAAAGGAGAAAAAGGTGGGACTGAGGAGGCAAGTCGGTGTGATTACTAAGGCAGCACCTATAGTAACAGGAATTGCCATTAGTCTCTAGGGATTTGCAGGGACAAAGCTCTGGATCGCTGCAGATCGCAACTCCATAGCTGAGCCTTGTCAACTTCATCCCATGGGGTTATTTCGTATGAAAGTGTGGCTGGGGCAGACTTTGTGAATAGGACAATGGGCAGGACTGGGAACATGACTCCATCATGTCAGTCTGGGCACAAGGGCTTAGGTGGGCACCTGAGACAAACAAAAACTGCACAAGTACCCAAAGAGCTCCAGCCCACTTCCAGAAGCTTCACAGACCTTGGCCCTACAAGCTCTAAGCATTGAAGATTCATTCATAGCTGAGTGTTCCCGTGTCAAAGGAAAGGAGCTGGGCCATGGAATGGGTGACTTGACTCAGCCATGGTCACCAAAGGAAGTCTCAGTTTCCCTACCTGTTACCTTACCCTCACACCCTCCCTCCTTCCACCAAAGTAAATATGAAACAGCTGCCCTGGTGAAAAACAGGACTGTGCTGAGTTTGATGAAACAGGGACAGAGTGTGGGAGGAAAGAGGAGAATAAATTGGCAGGGAGAGCAACAGAGTGTTAGTGAGAGACACGAAGAAAGGATGAGTGAGAAAGGTGGTAAGGAAGAGAAAAGAGAGAATATAAGGTTATCATGGATTACAGTCACTGGGCTGTGCACCACACAGAGAGAGAAAGTGTGGGAAAGAGAAGAGAGGTGATATGAGCACATGAAAAGGAGAAATGAGAAGAGGCTCACAAAGAGCAAGAGAAGCAGACGGCTTGAGAGATGAGCAGTGTTTCGCTGATCCTGCATGACAGCATGTTCCCTGCCATCACTCACCACCCCCCAAGCTGCCAGAATGCCCCACAGCTTCCCTTGGTTTCAGACAGAGCTGTCTTCTCTATGCCAGGCAGTCTAAGCACCACACATGGGTCACCTGGACACAGCTCTTTGGCAGTCAGGACCAGTCCTGCCACACAAGTACACATTATTTAACCAAGGTGAAGCAGAAGGCTTGCAGCACTATTCTAATGCTTCTCCACAATTTTTAGTCTTAACTAAATTAGTTTTTCTAACCTTTCTGCCCTCTTCTGTTCACTGTCCTCCTATGCACCAGCCCACACTTAACTGCTTATTCCAGATGACCTGCTCCATGTCTCCCATGTTCAGTGTCACCCGGCCACAAGCACGGACACCTGCAGCCCAGAGCAGTTCAGCAGGGCTGTGCCTGCCACTAGAGACAAGGAGGGAGAAGGCTAACCCTGGAAGAAGCAGCTGGGGTGAAGCTGGCTGAGGTGTGACTAAGGCCAGTGACTGCCCAGAGCAAGAAGGACAGTGCAAGGCAGTCCTTAACAGCAGCTCTTGGGCAACAGTCTTCACATGCATATCCAGAAATTCCCTGTTTTTTCTTACTACTGCCCAATGGTGAATCTTGCTGCCCAGCCTGAGCAGTTTCTGAGAAGAGGTCAGGTTCCTAGGCAAACAGAATTAAAAGGGGGTTGGATGCAGAAACAATTACGGTGCTAGAATCAGCCCTACAGCAGGTCTTGCAGCTGCCTGGGCTGAGGAACATCTGAGGTCTGCTAGGATCTGCAGAAAAAATATATCAGTCTCAAGGAGGTACAGGCATAGTTTCAGATGCAGTTGCAAGACACAGCCTTGGAAGGTCTTAGCTCCATCACTGACCCTTGCCTCATCCAAGCATAACAACCACGGCACAGGCCAGACAAATTCAGGGCACTCATGTGTGCTGCCTCCACCCATCCCACAGACCACCAAACACTTCCCATCAGCTGCTAACAGCTGCTGAACCTTTACAAGGAAACCCACAAAGATCTAAATCGAGTGGGAGAACAGAGCTGATCACCAGCCTCTTCGGACCATAGGGAAAAAACAGCCAAGACATGCAGGTTCACAGAAAAGCAACAGACACCAGCCTTAGTTTCCTTGGAGAGAGGAAACAGGAACACTCTCCAGGTTCCCCCTTTGTCTCCCAGTTCTTCCTTCTCCCCCCACACCTCACCTTTCTGCCCTATACAAACCAAATTGGACACCATACTAAAGACAGATAAACAGGCAACTAATGAATCACTCTTACTAAGTTTGAACTTACTATTAAAAAAAAAAAAAAGAATAAAAATTAAAAACCTTAAAATAGGGAGAGAAAATCAAAAGCTGGGATTACAGGCTTAGCAAGCATGAGTGCATATTCAGCCTACACTTTTCTCTTTGTGACTTTGTCACACCGGTAGACTGCTAAGAGAGTTATACCATTACTAACATGACAGCATTGTCCTATCCAGCCTGGATTAGAAATCCCAGTGGCTGTGTTGAGGGGAAAAGTCCCTTGGCAGTGGCAGGCACTTGGCCTCATGATGCCTTCCACTCACAGCATGCTGGCCAGCCAGAGAGAAGTATTCAATTATCAGACAGGCTCTGCCTTTTCCTAGGCCAGCTTTCTTTCATTGTCTGACTGCTTTCTCCCCGGCCAGTGATGCCTGAGAAGTCTGTCATGCAAGAGAAACTCAAGATGGTCCAGGCAATTCCTAAATCAGGCAGACTTCTCCACAGCTGAACCCCTGCTCCTCCTCACAAATACACCATCTTCCCCAACTGTGGATAGGATTCAGTCTTGAAGGTGGTGAATATCTCATTCACCAACACAGGACCTCCAACAACTGCCTTGAAAACTGGATCTCCTTATTCTCTGCTGGGCAGGAACTTCAGTCAGTTGTAATTCCTTCACATTTCTATGGCCTAAAAATCATCCTACTGAGCCAAGACTGATTGCTCTCATTACTTCCACTTCTTAAGCAGGACCATACCAGTTTTTAAACATATCAAAGACATATATGTGGATTTTTCAAATGCTTCCTTTTCCAAGTAATCCCCATATAAACATCACCCAGAATACTACAGCAATTAGATAATCACCCATACCCTCATCCACTGTTTGTACCCTTTGTGATGTCCTTGGGGACTCTGTTTCCTCACTGGGACAGTGGTGTTATAGCGTGTCTGTGAACTGGCACGGATTGACAAGAAAAAGGCAGCTGGCAACAATAAATGCATCACCCCAGCCAAGATGCAGAAGGAGGAAAGGTCATTGTATAACATGGTCTCTCATTGCTCTGGCAGCAGCCAGAATTCCTGCTTATGTGGCCACCAGTGCAAGGGCTCAGCTTCACTGAGGGAAGATAAGCTGGATGCTGCATGAGTTGGCTGTGTCACTCCCTGGGTCTTCAGGGAGGGAAAAAGGAGTTGGAGTGAGAAAAGGCAGTGAGCTAAGAGGAGGAAAGAATTGGGTATGCAGTGCCTGGAGGGTGAGGGTCAGGACCAAGAGTAGCAGAAGGAGCTGCCTAGGACAGCTGCTCACCCAGATGGTCCCCAGTCTGTAGCCTTCAGATCTTGCCTCAGCTCCAGCCCTGTGGCTGGTGCTTGTGGCCTCATCTCCCCACATCTCTGTTCAGCAGACAGTAAAGCCACTGGTGGGGCAGGCTCTCTCCCACTGAAGGAATTGGGGCAGGGACTGTTCCTCATTCACAGAACCCCAGTACTATTTTCTCTGTCCCAACCCAAAGGGACAAGGGAAAAACCCACAGTTTTTCATTCCAGAACTGCCCCGGGGCTAGGATACAATCTTTTATGGCCCAGTTCTTTGCCTATTTGCATTTTGTATTTTTACTTCAGCTACTGTTTGTTTCCAGGCATTTGGGATGCCTAATGATTTTCAAAGCACTGTTTATTTTAATCTCTCTAATTTATTAATAAATTAGTTGGCCTCGAAGTGCTTGGGAAAGAAGGGTAAGGAAGTTGTAACCAGTGCTTTGAATAAAGCATCGAACTGTCATATGATCATATCAAAGCAACAGCAAGCAGATCACTTTGTTGGCTGTATCATGATACAGCCTCGTAGGTCCTCCAGCTTGGTGTCAGGTTCCTTCATACCTGTCATCCTGCAACACTACCAGGCTCACCAACTCCAAGAATGAAGTAAAAAACAGCAATGCCCAGAGGCAGCTCCCACTGAAAAGTCTGCCCCTTCTCACCCTCATTGTGCTGTGAGAAAGTAACATGCCACCATGGTGTAGATAATATAAACCATGCTGACATCCACATGAATTTGGAGGCAAGGTTGTCATCTTCCCATAAATCACAGGTGCACTCAGCCTCCACCACACTCTCTTCAGCCCAGTGCTCTGTGGTAAGGCTACATTTTCACACACAGGAGAGTCCCTGAATAAACAGTGAGCATAAACACTGCTAATCATGCAAATGAAGAACTTGGAATCTCTGCTAGTCAGTCCCAACAGGAACATGCCAGGTTTTCTCATCACCAGAAAGCAATTGACAGATTCTGAAAATCCTAGGGGCTGCTCTCAAATAGCTTTTCCCATCTCCAGGAAAGCTGTGAGTGTCCCCCATCATGTGTTTATGAGCCTGCCTCCATCGAGGGCTTGAAGACCACATACAGTCTTTTGCAGCTGACAACTTCATCCCATCCCTACTGCTGCAAAGCCCATTTGCTCTCAGTGATCCCACTGAGATAAAGATCCCCTTTCTCCTATCTCACGCTGACCTGTCAGCGTTGAACACATTACTCATGGGCATTTGCCAGGGACACACGACTTACAGGAAGCAGAAGCCTCTCTGTTCTGCAGTGGCAGGGCTTGCTGCAAGTGTACATCTTGTGCTAAAGGGAAGGGCTGAGGTGACTCCACAAACTGCTCTCTGAAACCAGCCTGAAGTTGCTGCTGGTTGTCATGATGAGTTAGTTGTACTAGATGTCCTCCAGAAGCACTGCTCTGCCTGGGAATAGGCAATGTCTACTTTTTAGAGGGGGTGAACACATCCTGCCTGAATGAGCTAATTACAACAGCCAGAACAGCTGTCTGGCATGGGGAGGGGGACACTTGCAGCCCTGTTCTCTTTGTACTTGTGGATAAATTGACAAAAACAGAGATGCCTCAAGAAAGGCAATGGTGAGATAGAAGCTCTTTCACACACGAAAGAACAAAAACATTTTTGCAGTGCCAGTTGCAAAGTGGCTTCCAGGTCCATCAGTGCCAATGCAGCCTGAGCAGAAGTGAGCCCAGCCTGGCTCTGCATCCATCTACAGGCAGGTTCCTGCATGCCCAGCAACTCAGATGCCGCACATTTGCAGGACAAGTATGTCATCAGAAGTGCCAGAGCTTCCTGGGATCTGTGGTCACAGCAGCAGATTTCTCCCCTCCCCACCACAGATTAGGCCCACAGCTCCAGGGAGAAGCTCCAGTTCCTGCTCTCTGCATCACTGTTGAGCATTCACTGTGCATTCCCATAGCCCCATCACCACATTAATATTTTTGCTTCTGTTCTTTACTTAACCCCCCCCCTTCTCTCCAAGCTGTATCTCCCATCTGATGAAGGTGAGCCCAGAGCCAAGGGCTGACTACCACAATGCCTGCTGGCTACTCACCACTTTCAGGGGTGCCAGCCTGCCAACAGAGCATCCTCCCTCCCTTTCTTCCTTCCCTGACTCCCTGAAGCCCCACCACCTCTTGCCAGCACAAGAAGGGCCACCTGGGAAGGCACTGAGACTGCTCACCCTCTTTCCTAGCTGTTTCCTCTCTCCTATCTCCTCTGTGTGTGTGTACACCCTGGTGGCACCTACCCACTCACTGGGAGGGGCACTAGAGACATTGTGTCTGCCCTGCCCCTGGCACTCAGTATCTGACACCTTGTTTTGAGGGCAAATCAACCACTCCAGCAGCCTTTCCCTCTTACGCAGACTCCCAGAGCCAACATGCTGTGCAGGAAGAAAAGGGATGGCATGAGTCCTAGCACCCTGCTCTGTGTTGTGAACAGGGCATTATCTTCACCCTGCAAAGAAAGTGTAACTCTGCTCTTGGCTTGATTGTGGGCACTCAGTTGATAAAGTCAGGTTACCTGCATGCTCTGGCAAGGCACCAGCTCTTCTGTCTGCCCATCTCCCCTGGGGCAGGGAGCTCCCTGCTTTACCAAAGCCTGATCACCCAGCGAGTTCTCCTGTGTGGCAGAGGAAATAGAGATCTTCAAAACAGGATTTGAATTGAGTCCTCAGCTTGATGATGTACCAGTTACAAAGAAGGTCAGGGTGGATGAGCCCTGATCTTTGCTCTCAAAAAGGTGCAGCAACAAGTGATAAGGACTTTGGAGAGAAATAACAAGGGGAACAGCATCTCTTGGAGCCTTCCCGAGAGGAGCATAACGAGCTCATGTACTTAAGGCCATAACCTTTCTCATTCTCCCCATAGGACTCTCGGTGTCTTTTCTTCTGTTGCCTCTCTGATCCCTGAGCAAAGAGCACAGCCTTAGCAACCCAGCCTCTGCAGGGGAGTCCAAGAAAGGCCAAACCCTCCAGGATCATGCCTCACTTGTCTAAGGGCACAGGGAAGGACCATCTACCTCCAGGATGCTTTCTCCAGCAGTGACAAACACTGAGGCCTGGGAAAAAGGAGCAGAAATTGGCCAATATAGAAATGCTTCCCCAGGCCTCCCAGACAAGTTAAAAATGGTGGATTTTGTGAGTTGATCAAAATTTACTATGAAATTATTAAATCTCACAAAATTATTCCACAAGGATCCTGCCTAGTGTTCACTTTAACTGTGCTTCATTGTTACATTTCATAGCTACACACCAGGTGCTTTTCTGCTGGGAAGAAAGGGGACTGTAAAAGGCCTATCCATGAACTGGAGACTGCTTTGCACAGAGTAGTGTGTCTGTGGACAGGGAAGAGGGCAAGTATTTCTTCTCCGTGCTCCTCAGCAGGAGTGAGCAGTAAAGAACATGCTGGGAAAGGCCAGCAGCACTTGAGTGAGGAATATGGGTCTTTGTGTAAGAGATGCCAGCCAAAATGAAGAGACCGTTCCTGTGTTAAATCATGTTCAGTGTGTCCATAAAACTGGTGACTGCAAACATCCTACTGTGAATGTTCACATGTGATGTGCCCACAGTGGCCCTGGGACGTGTCCCCAGCCCGTGAGCGTGTGTGCCAGCCCCACGGGGTATGCGTGTGTGTTGTCTGGCTGCCAGGGCACCTGCCACTGGGGAACTTTCCATCTAAACCAGCTGACAGCTGCTCTCCTGAGTTTTCTGGACACCAATAATGTTTTCCCTTTTCTAATCTCCCTGATGTAAATCCATTCACAACGAGTGCCTAGAGACTTTTAATTCCATCGGCATTAAACTCACTAAAACCTCTATTACCAAAAGCTTTTAGGATTTTCCCTAGAATCTACAAGTCATGTTCATAACATGACAGAACTCCACCTCTCTAGGGTGTCTGAGAAATTAATTCATGCTTTCTAAAGGCCAGGATCACTGACCAGACACTCAAAGTATCCCTCTTGCCATTAGTAAGCTTGAGCTGCTGGTACAACACGGCCCTTGCCAGGGGCTGAGCTGTCTTCGGAAACACTTCTAACAGTCTGAGAAGAGCCCCCTCCCTGTACCAGGCAAGAGCAGATCACCTGCCAGAGCAAAGCAGTACCAGAGGCTCACAGATGCTGTGTTAAAGGGAAGTGGTTTATTTCAGTGCTGCCTTGCTGCATTCACAGAGCAAAGGTCTGGCACACGCACCACAACACCAGAGCTCCCCCCATACCATAATAAGTGAGAAGACAGTGTGGTCTCACCTCAGGCCTGCTCACAGGCAGGCACTGTAAAAGCACAAGGATTATCCAGCTACACCTCAGCAGAGAAGGTGGCTGGGCGCCGAGACAAATTGAAAGTGGTTGTGGTGGAGGGGTCAGACAGCTGTGAGTCAGTGAGTGAGGTTTCTAAATGCTATAATACTCCAGTGATGGTGCATTTATCCTTTGGCCCTGGAGGTTCATTGGCTGCTGTAATAGAGCACAGAGATGCAATCATCTTTTGATCTCGGAGGTCTTTTTAGGTGCTATAATAGAGTAGTGATGATCAAGCCATCTCCAAAGCCTTGGGGTTGCTGGCACACAGCATGGGGTAATGTCAGTGTCTCTCAGCCCCCACAGTCCCCAGATCCTGGATTCCAGGAGAGGTTTTGAAGATGTTGCTTCCAGCCCAGAGGTTTGCAGGGGCTGTGGTGATGTCAGCTTTGACACACTGCCAAAGTTCCCTCTGGCCTCACAAGAACTTTGAACCACGTGGAAAGGTGTGATAGTGACCCCAGGTCTCTTGGCACTGGGACATAAGCCTGGCTGCTCCCACTCTATCCACATCAGCTGTGGTTTGTGCAGCTCCAGGCTACCCACCAAAACAAATCACAGCTCTAAGAACACAAGAGAGTTCACTGAGATCCAGCAAAGAGCAGCATGCAAAGATGATCCCCAGTGTTTTTTTATCTGGCTTGAAAACATTTCCCCGTGCAAGTAGCCACTCTGCTCACACCTCATGCCTGTCCAGGAAGGAGACTTACAAGGAGTCTGGAATTTTTGTATAGCTTGCACTTGTAGATACACACAAATAGCTACAAATCAAACAGGCTGAGTTAGCCAAGCTGTTGAAGATTTCAGCATCCTATATCATGGACAGGAAAAAAGAAAACAAGAACTGGGACTATGCTCCTTGATAGGGAATGCTGTTGGACAGGGAAGATGTTTGTAGACTCAGTTTCTTACACTGAAGAGAGGAGGAAGTAATCAAATAAGATTTCAGGGTTTCCATAGGCCCAGGGATTTCTCTTCTCCCTTCAGCCCCAGCAGATTTTTAATTCTGAGCTCCAGCTTGGCCTGGAAATGGGGAAGTTCTCTGGATACCCTGCTATCCTGACACTGATTCCTGGATCCATATTTCAGGAAGAAGATGGAAGCATGGGCAATCTCCCAGGAATGTCTGGGAACTTTGCAGGTTAGGTTTCTGATCTGAGGCAATATCATGAGTTTAGATGGGTTTGCACATTTTCTGTGGCAGGGCTGGGGTTTGGTTTTCCCCAGAACCGAGTTCAAACTCAGAGGATGAAAATCCTCTTTCATACTATGGACTTCAACATGATTAGACATGAACAGAATTTCACTGCTCATTCCACAACAGGTAAGATGTACACCAGGGAACAACCATTCCAGGTCAGAGAAATGTCCTCCACACTGGCTTTCAGGAAAAGCATCACTGGAATTTGGGGGAGAAAAGGTGGAAAAACATCAAAGCAGACAAATGAGGGACAATGTACTCCTGTCTTGGTTTTCTTATTTGCTGTTCTGAGTTGCTCTGAGGCAAATATAGGCTCTGAAGACTGAACTGCAGGTTCAGGCTTCAAAACTAGGCTCATCCTTAGTTAAAGCTCATTGAGGTGTTCTTGTTCTCCACAAAACACACAAGCCCACTATGAACCTTTCTAAATTCTTGGATCTGACAAATTCTCATGTCCTAGACCTCCACAGTTCAACTCTGAAAACCTTAATCCCATACCTTTTAATTTCACTGTGCATTCCTTTACTCCTAGGTGATGAGGAAAGGAAGGACAGATATCCTCATGTGTCTCATAATTTTATTTCCTCCCACAATACACTCCCAGTCTGCTGTCTGGCACCAACAACCCCTGTCTCCTCCATATCTTCACTTGGGCGTGTTCACTGGCTTTCTGTCTCACCTCAGAGGCCGTTCAGTTCTCCAGCATCCTTTTCTCCAGAAACACGCTGATCTGAGTTTGGCTTGCAATTCCAAGCGAAGCAGCACTGCAGGTGTACCAAGAGCTCTTCCAGAGCCCTCTCTACTGCTTCTGCATCCAAACAGCTGATTGCCTGCTCAAGGGCATCACAGCATGGGGCAGAGCTCTGCAAAGACATTCACCCTCATTTCCATTTGGCTGACACTCTTGATTCAGGACCTTTTGGGCATCTAGAGTTTTGAGTCTGCACTGCAACACATAATTTTGAACATACCGATATTCAGTTTCATTCACCAGAGCACAGTACTTTCATTTAACTTAGTTCTTTTTCTCAGGCATTTCCCACAGCCCTTTCTGTCCACAGCCAACATAATAATTTTGTCTCATCTGCTGATTTCCGTATGGCATATCTCTCCTCCCACCTTTCCAATGCATTAAACAATAAGGTAAATCACAAGGGATTTAGAAGAGAACCTGGAGGCCACATTAACCTTTTGCCATGGTGAAACTTGACTGTTTAATCCCCTTATTCTTTCAGTCTCCTACTCAGTTTTTGATCTGTGTCAATATTTTGTCTCTCACTGACTACTTAGCTTCTTTAGCAGCTCAAGTGCAGGATCTTTCAAAAGCCTTTTTGAAGTCCAAATACAATATATCACTTGGTTCTCCTTTATCCACTGCATTATTGACACTTTCAAAAATTTGTAGGAGATTAGCGTGATGCAGTTTTCCACTGCTGAGCCCTCGCTGGATAGGCCCTATCAGACCACAGTCTTCCAGATGTCTTCAAGCACTTTTTAATTATCATTCCCACCAGTTTACCAGATACAGATGCAAAGCCTACTGATCTTTAATTCCCCGGATCATTGCTGAAGCCCTTTTTTAAATATAGGTACAACATTTGGTCTTCTCAAATTCCCCGAATCAGTAGCGCTTTTTTTTTTTCCCAGAAGAGATTGCATATTTTTGTTAGCAGCTCAATCACTTAAGCTCCTTCCAAACTCTCGGATTTAACCATCTGGACATGATAAGTTATTGTTCAGGGAAAGGGGGGGGTACAGGTTTTGTAGTTGTTGGGGGTTTTTTTCACTGGGTTTGTGGGGTTTTATGAGTTGCTTTGTCCCAGCACCCATTATTCTACCAGCATATTTTCCAAAAGATCCTCATCTAAGCAGATATAGGAAAATAATTTCAGAAACACTGTTGGTAGGGACAGCTGATACAAGAGAAATCATAAGAGAATTCAGCTCCCCAGCAACATCCTAAAAATGGAGATACTGAGTCACTTTAAGCACAGGAGGTGACTGGAATTGATCAATGCGAGTTTTCTTGGATAACATCCACCCTGTTCTGACCAACTAGGCTAGTTTTGCTCATTTGTTTGGGCCTCTTGCTGAATAGTGATTTCCATCTTGACCCCAGAAGATTCAGGGCAGGAACAGTGCTAGCTTGATTATATACAGCCTAAGGTGTGATGAAAAGAAAGTGACCTCAGTGCTGGGGGATGCATGAACTTGGGAGGAGATGAAACCCAGCAAGGATGAAAGGAAGTAAATCAGAAGGTGAGCAGAACAATGCTGGACTGTTAGCTCCAGTGATTGCCTTTCAACTGCATCAGCCACAAGACATGAAATGTAATGGGAAATGCTGGAGAACTCAAATAAGTAGCGCCATTATATGAGTGTTTCTCCCTTTGTGCCAGACTGGTTCTCAATAGATTTCACTATGTTGGCTGGCTTTAAAAACCACGGCAGCTAGGATTGAGGCACAGCCTGGTGGCCCTGATGCGCCACTCACTTTAGCCATGCCTTCCACTGGTCCTACAACAGGGAGTCAGGGAGGAAGCCTGAGATGAAAAAAAAGCACCCATAGGTTTTATGTCGCGATGAACACATGACCATCTGTGGATACATGCTCACCTGTAACCTTCCTGAAAGCCATCTGGTGTTCCACCATCTGGAAACCATCACACCCCCATCAAAAGTGACAGTGAGAACATCTGGATGAAATCTACCTACCCTGTGACAGACCTGGCATACCTGCCTTACCTGATGGACATGTTCTCAAGTCTATTTTGCAAAAGAGGAAGAGAGATTTCCATAAATCCCTCTTATCTAATTGCTGCTGTTCAGTTCTTGTGGGACATGTTGATGGGGCAGTTGTAGAAAAAAATGTTGAAAAAATTGTATAGCTTGTTGAATTCATTACCTGAAGACATTGCCTATGTGGAGTAATGTGGCCATAAGTTTTTCTTGGGAGCCATCTAAAGGCAAGTCTGTACCTCCCTCTAAGGCCTCACCAACATCCCTCCAGTACAGAGCAAGGCAATTCTCAGCAGTGCTGGGCAGCACATTCCTCTGGCTCTGTGGGGCAAGGGCCAGGAGGATAGAGGACACAAGAAGGGGTTTCTCAGCCATGTTCCCTCCTCCATATTGGGAGCAGACAAACATGCACAAGGAGAAGGCTTCTCAAAGCAAGACAATCACAGGCTGGCTATTGCCTTAATTAAGGAGGTGGATGGAAGATGAGCAGTTTACTGTGGAGAGCTGGTCCTCCTGCCACAGAGCTTTTAAGACCACATCCCTGCACAGTACAAATGGGGTCAGGTCAAACTCTAGTCTGTAATATCAATATAAGATACTTCCATACCACATTGTCACTGCAGGGACATGCTGCTCTCTTTCTGCCTCCCTCTCCACTCTGTTTTTCCTTTGCTGCTTCTGTCCTTTTTCTCTTCTTTTAGGTCCTCCCTCTTTCTCATCTCAATGTCTGCATCCCCTCCATACTCTGTGTATCTTGGATTCCCCTTTCCCTTTGCAGCACCTCCCTCTACTGCGTGCAGGTCTCCACCTCCATGAAGCAAGAGAGGGCTCTCACTGGGATGACATAGACAAGGAACCTGGGGAAGAAAGAGGTTTTCTTCATGCCCTGACTTAGCCCAACAAGACTCCCCACACACCAGACAGAGCCCTGCTGAAGGTGCCTTTTTGGGCTGGAATGAAGCAACAGGGACACTTGCACTAATGTTGTTCTACTACACAGGGCATAAACCAGGCAGGGAGGCAGCACGAATCCCATCCAGCTGCTCTTCTAGCAAGGCTTTTAACTTGTCTCACTCTCTTCACATGCACTGCTCTGTCATGTGTGTGTGTCTCAGGGCTGTCCTCAGCCACTTGGCAGTGGCTGTGCAGAGGGTGCAAGGGGGAGGTGAGGTGATGGGGGCTGGGGATGGCCAGCTGCCAGTCATGGCCTGTACCAGGGTCCCCTTAGTCCCCTGACACACAGACACGTGGCACGGCTGCTCAGGGAGGCCCAGCCAAGAAGCCTGTCCTTCTCCACTGAATCTCTACTCTGTTTCCCAAGTGACAAGCCACAAACTCCCTTTCTCTTCTCAAACAAATGGACGCTTGAGGGAATTGCTGCCTTGGCCCTGGCACACAGCTCCCTGGTCATTACAGATTCTGCTCCGGCATCCAGACCCCTGCAAATGACAGCACTCAGCCATGTCACCAGAGTCCACAGGCTGAACCTCCCTTTCCCCACAGCATCTCTCTGTGCAGCCTCAAATGCTGCTCCTTCACATCCCTACTCCCCAAGCCCCTCCTCTACCATTGTGTTCGTGGCTGCTGCCTGTTGCACATGAAGGTAGGGCAAACTGTGGCACAGCGCAGTGACCAGTGTGAGAGTTTGCTAGGATTAGGACCCTTAGCAACAAGGTTTGGTAGACACTGTCACCACTTGACTTCAACCTCCAAAAGCTCATTTTTCTGGGATTTATAGTAAAACTGACTTCAGACTGCTAAACCTGGTCAACAAATTCTCTTCCTAATCACCAGAGACTTGCACACATCCACACAAAAGCATGAGGCAAATCAACCCTCACCATCTCCCTGCCCTTTGGCCCTACAGCACAGACAAAATTACCTCCTTCAGCAAGACAAGTACCTGAGTGACAGACCTGGAAAATGCCCCTGCAGCATAACAGTGAGGGTTTGCACTCATACTCTGTCCCAAACAAGCACCTGCCTCCAGTGGGACTGGCTCAGCCTCCATCCTTGGAGCAACCCCACTTACTGCCAACATGATCCTATGAGGAATAATAATGCCTCTCCTGGGCTGTGTGCACTGACCTGTGGAGTGCTCAGGGCTGGAGAACAACATCCTCCTTCTGAGACAATGCTTCCTTCCTCTTCAGTGTGATTCCTGCCCTCCTTCCAACCATCTCTTCAGCATCTGCCTGATGTGGGACATAGCTTGTTCCCAGACTGTAATTTAACCTTCTCTCAGACTGGCTAGTCTGAGAGGAAGGTCTGAACCAGGCTGGCTGCAGTGTGCAATTACATCAGATTAGCCGTAGCATGATCTGGAGCACGTGCCAGGTGTGGCACACAAACAACATGCAAGCTAGCATCAAGATAGGGTTATGCATACAGATAATACCCAACACAACATAAATCCTGCCAGTACAGATTTAAGCCAATGTTGTTTTCTAAACAAATCTCAAACAGCAGAGTGAATTCTTACTGGATCAGCAGTTTTGACCCAGTACCAAGCTCCCTAGAGCTGGATTTATTGTCTTGTCCACCCTGAGTCAGTGCCAAAGACATGTCCTGAGAGGACTGAAGAATTTAACCAATGTGAAACGACTTTGGAGGCTCCAAATGGGAAGAGCTCGCTTTCTGCAACCTCTCCAACCATGACACCAAGAGTGACTGCATGGGCACACTCCCTGCCAGGCTCCAGTCAAGAGGAAGAGTAACGCATCAACAACACCACAGTCACTTGTCACCCACAACACACACACACACACGTGCACCAGAGGGTGTGAACCACAGGGGAAAAGATCACTTCACAGTATCATCACCTGGCACCAGTATCCAGAAACAACCCCACTGGGCAGCATCAGCCCTCCCGAAGGCCAACCAAAGCTGCTCCTGCCCGACATGGTGGTCACAAAGGAGAAGTGAGGAACAAGTGCTGAAAGAGGGAAAGGCAGGGCTCAGGGCACCCCAGAGAAGGAAGCAAAGCAGCAAAAGGCTCCAGAGAGAACTTAAAGGCAGCAGTTTGTGTAGAAGGGTAGGTATTGGAGTAGTGGGTCAGGGGGCACTGAGGAACTGCAGATGGCGAAATCTGATGGCAGCGAAGTGGCAGCAGAGAGATGCACTGGAAGGTGCAGTGGAAGATGTTCCCTCCTTCTCAGCATCACCAGGTAGGACCTGGGCAAGAGAGGAGCAACCCATCACCTCCTTCAGGGGACACCACACCAGCACCACTGTTGGGACTGCACAGTAGCACAAACCCTGCTAGTCCCTTCCCCTCAGAGAAACATAGCAAACCCCAAAATCTGACTTAGAAAAACTCTGGTGTCTGCCAGAGTCTGTGCAGAGCCTGAACACAGCCTGGCAGATTGCAAACTCCCAGACCTCCCCTTTAAAATCCATTCCTCTGAGGCTACCCACTACTTTGCCAGCAGCTTGTGGCTTGAAGGTCTATTTTGGAGAGAGGCACATTCATGCTCCTTGAGGACTGGCAGCGCATCTGGGCCTGCCCAGGCACTGAGAGAAACAGCTGCTCCCGCACCCCTCCCATCCCCACAGCATCTCCAGCAGCACAGAGACATGGCATGGAAATAGTGCAGCTGATCTTCCTGCTTTCCCTGCAGAGGAGCTGAGGAAAGGGGCACTGAGGGCAGCCCCAGGCGGCAGGAGGCCCTTTCAGGTGCTCCCAAGAGCTTTGCGCCCCAAAATGGGTCAGGCTTGGCACAGGGCCCCTTCACTGCCTATGCAGGGCACACGGTGTTCCCAGCTTATGAAACACACTGTCTCCAGTAGGAAAACATCCCTTCCAGATGAGAAGGAGTACCAGGGGACAGCAAATAAGCAGTGACAAAGAGCATGCCCATCACCCCAAAAGCTGTGGCAGGCTGGGCTGGGTATTCAGAGGAGGTACCTGGCCAGGAAATGGAGGCCAGCATCTTCTGTGGGGAATTGGAATCCCCAAAATATCCGTGAGATGAGGAGGGAGGGGGAATCCTCCCCTCTATGCCCCACTCCCGGTAGCATGATGCCTACTCCTGCTCTGCTGCAAGCTGCATCCCTGAGGTGACCCAGGCCAGGGCTGCGGAGCCCAGCTTTGCTGCTGGCCAGGCTTCAGCAGAGCCAGCCTGGTTGCCCCTTCTCCCAAAAAATAGGGGAGGTGGAAGAAAATGACGAATGGAGAAGAGCAGACAGGTGTGTGTGTGCCCAGCGAGGGATGGGAAAGGGGTGGAATGCACTCGGGACTACGTGCGGGGGACCCGCAGCGCTTCCCTCGGCTGCTCTGCAAACAATCCCCCCCTGCACACTCATGCAGAGCCTAAAGGGAAGGGGCTCAGAGGGGAGGGAGCAGCTCTCCCTTGTGGGGAGGGCGCTGATGAAAGTCTAAATTTTGTTCACAGCATATCAGAAACCCCTGCCCTTCTCCTCCCTCACACCTCTGGGGAACAAGCAGCGAGAGGGAGGGAGGGCGGGATGGAGAGAGGCACAGACAGAGGTGCTGGGGCTGGCTTACCTCACAGTGCCTGCGCTGGGGGTGCCCGGGTGCGTGGGAGGTAAATCCAGGCTCTGCTCTCCTTGGCGAGTGCTGGGAAAGGTCTCTGTTCAGTCACGTGAAGGAGTGGCCTGTGAGTAGGTGCTCCAGCTCACCGCTCGATCGAAGCTGCCATGGATTCATTGCGAATGACTTCGCCTTCTGTGAGGAGAGGAGGAAAGGGGAGGGAAAAAAAAAAAAAAAAAAAAAAAGNATGCCACATATGAAGATCCAGGGTGTGTGTGTGTGTGTGTGTGTGTGTGTGTGTGTGTGTGAATGTGTGTGTGTGTGAATGTGTGTGTGTGGGAGGGATGGAGAGATGCACAGCTGCTGAGTCCACCGGCAGTGTAGGGTGTGAGCTAGTCAAGGCATATCTGTGATTATGGGAACAGACAACTGGACACTGGCAGCCAGATGGGAAGAGATTGAAAGGATGGAAAGAGGTTGGCCTGTGTGCTAAAAGCCTGGCTGTCCCACTGCACACAAAAGCTGAGAGCACCTGACCCAGCACAGGGCAAGGAGCTGACGGAGCTGCACCAGGAGAAGGTGAAGTGTGCCTACACACATGGCCGCACGCACGCATGCACACATGCCACCTCCCAGCCCACACCGTCACCCAGGCACGTCCCCTGCAAGGACACTGCATACTCAGGACACACACAGAGATACACACACACGCACTCTGGACACGCACGCACACATTTACTCACTGGTCTTTCCACATCACCTTGCATACAACCCCTAAATACTCAGAGCTCCTCTAAAGGATGAGATACTTCTCTTCTTTGCATGCAGCCTGCACCTGCCTACAAGGTTGCACATCTGTATTAAGATGCACACGTGGTAACTCAGACAGCCATCACACAACACCACATCAGCTCCACCCAGCCGGTTCCACCACTCCTATGAGTACACAGCAAAAACATTTTTATACAGCACAGCAAATAGTGCTCCCTGCACAAATGCACATGAAATACCCAAACACGTCTACCACACACCAGCTCCTGATCCCTTATATGAAACTGTCACTGCACAAATACACAGCATTTAATGAGCCCACTCCCATAAGAGAGACCAGAAAAAGTGTACACATAAACACATGCATATCAGTGCAAACACCACACTAGCAAATGACGTATCTGTAAGAAAATGAGGGCACATAAAACATCCTCATGCACTCAGGAACATAATTCAAGCAAGCACCAGTGGCTGTATATCACACACAAATATACTCTGCTTATGAATTGCCTGCAGCATACAAACTGATTGGATCAGATACTGTTACCTATCTAAACTCAGCCCACACAGTGGCATAGCATCCTTCTGGATCCTAAACATTAGCCCCAGCAACTACCAGACATATTCTGTCACATGGAAAACAGAAATACTCATCAACATCCAACACTGGCAGACAAACACAAACTAGACATGAAACACAGACAGCCAGAACCTCTCACCCAAAAAAAAAATTAAGTTACGAAGCTGAAGTTATAACTGTATTATTCTGTGCAAGTACATGGGTGCATATGCACCCAAATCTGCTTTAACTGCCTCCATCTCTGAGTAAAATCTCCCATTTTATTTTTTCTTTTTTGCACTTTCTCTAATTCTGCCCATTCTACGATCTCCCATGTGTTTGTCCACGGACTGGAGTTCTCATTCTGGGGGGGCAAAGTCTCTGGAGCAGAAAGCCTGCAAAAGCATCCACATACATCCATTCTCTTTTTCTCCATTCTGGTGTTAGATGTGCATAATTTGCATGCAAAGAAGAGTGTGCAGTCCCAACAGCCCAGAGAGCTCTGAAATTGGCTGATAGTGGCATCAGGGGATGTGACTGCAAAGCCTAAGCATGGCAAAGAAGTACATAAACCCTTATGGGAAGCAGAGATTTGGCTAGGAAGGAGCCAGCTTTCCCCAGGCCCCAGGAAAGACAAGATACACGAGGTGGGTAAGAAGGGGCAAAGGAATGAAGGGAGATCGGCCCAGCACCAGGGACAGCAGAGCGAGCGCTCTGCCCGACTCGTTTAACAAGCTCGGCAGTGTCACAGCGTGATGCTGCCAGCGATGACGGACAGCAATCAGGGATCGACATCAGGGCAAACAAGCGTGCCTATGTGCCCCCGAGAAGTGGGAGAGGCAAGGGGAAAGCCTGGACTTTGCAGCGAGGAAGAGCAGGGTGTGGGTGAGCTGTAGATTACATGGCACAGGGGGGCTGCACTGGGATCATTGGAGCAGTGGTGGCTCAGATAAAAAAGGAAGAGCTCACAGGCAGAAAAAAGGCTGGCATAGGCGTGGCTTAGACTCAGGCAGTGCAGGGGTTGCAGTCCGGTCTAGCCCCAGCCGCACGAAGGAAATGTGAAGGAAGTCCCGTGAGCTCTTGTCCTGTGCTATTGGACGGAATGGGCTCCCAGCACGTGTCGATACACCTCAGTGTAGGTCAGTGGAGCATCCACTGCAATGGCCTCTTTCAGGAGCTCCCTGCCCTCACCCACATTACGTGCTTCAGCCCCCTCCCAATGCATGTACACTTTCCACACCATTACTCTGGCATGCCAACTCTCCACTCCTCAAAGCCACCTGCTTCAGCACACTGCCACCTCCCTGTGCTCACACCACGTCCACGTGGCAGCATCGGAGGAGCCAGAGGAAATGTGGGGAAGTCCCCACTGCCACCTCAGCCCAAACACTTCTTCTTCCCTTCTGCCTTCACCAGTGCCACGACCATTCACTTTTCTGAAGTGCTTTGAAAGAGTAGAAATTTCCTGTCTCTCTCAGCTAAGCTTGGCCCCTGCATCCAGGCAATTTCAGCTTGCTAGTAATGTCAGTGCCTCGGCACTGCTCAGTTGTACCTGCATGCCTCTTCCCACAAACATCCATTGTGCATTACAGCAGATGAATAATTGAGGCTGAAAGGGGACAAGTGAGAGAATCTTTTGGGTCTCAGCAAGGCACGTGTACAAAGCAGGGTGGAGATGGAGCTGCCTCATTTGGTCAAAGTTAACAGATGCTGCCAAACCTAGAAAAGCCACTATGGCCTGAAGTGCTGCCTGGGTTAAAGTATGGTCATGAGGACACTTTAGAGAGGCATTTGGACTCAGAATTTCTAATAAGTGCTGAGAGTGAGACAGAGGTGTTGTGTGTTCATGGACAAGGAGGATCTTCATCTCTGAGACTCTTAGCATTGACCTAAGCAGCTGAAGAGAGCCACTAGTGGAGAAGGGAACCATCATCCTAAACTGGCCTGCAAACCATCTGCTCCTGTGCTTCAGAGGCATGGAAGAAGTACTATGATTGGCTAAACAGAGGGAAAGGGATTGAGAAAGCACAGCAAACAGGAGCTGAGTGGAATGCAGATGCGTGTTTGCGTGTGCACTTCAGTGTTCCTCTCAAACAGATGCCACACCACAGTTTTGTGGTGGCATGCAGAGGGATCTGGAAGACACAAACACGTGTCTGTCAGTGCTGCCCTGAGTAAGCCCCTCTGCATGGGATAATGCTGGAAGAGGGCAACATGGATGACATGGTGCCACGTGTGCAGGTGGGTGTGCAGGAATGCATGGCCTCTGGTAAGCACCTCTGCATTGGTGCTGTGCATGTGCCTGCTGTGGGGAGTGGATGCCACGTATGGAGGTCTGGGATGTGCATGTGCACAGCAAGTGCTGCAGTGCAGGCTGAGCAGTGACTGTGTGTATGAGTCTGTTCCTTCCTGAAAAGAGTGGCGCATTTGCAAGGTGTCACAGGGAGCAGTGGGTCCCCTGTGGGCTGCCTTGTGTGTGTGGCAGCATTTACCTCAGTGAGACACTGGTGGGTTACTGCACACCTGCAGGACCTTGGGAAAGCAGTGCAGTGCAGTAGCACAAAATGATGTGAGTGTGCATGTACTAGAGAGCACCCCTGGGAGCATCCAGGTTCACAGGGATGGGATCCCCTCTCTGGGTGGAACAGTCTGTCTGGTTCCTGCACTGCTTCTCCTCCTGGACTCTGCTTTTCCTTTCTCACCTTCCCTCAGCTCCCCTTGCTCACTGGCAGCAGCATGCTCTGCCCTGGGAACCAACTCCCACTCACCACACTGGGAGGAAACTCCTTTCTTAGCAGTTCCCTGGTATTTCCCCATATCGAGAGCAAGAAATTGAAGAAAAAACTCACTGGGCAACCTCAACTGGACCTTTTCCCTTTCCATGGCCTAATTCCTCTTTTCAAGCCACAAGAACTGCATTACAAACTCACAGATTTTCACCCAAACCCACAAACTTCCACCCCCAAGCCCCAAACACTTACAAACCAGACTCAGCTCACATCTGAGCCATGGGCCATCTCAGGCTGACATAGCCCAGGTAGGACAACTCAAGGTAGCAGAGTTAGGAGAGGCTCCTGCAGCTGCAGCAGTACCTGTCTGACTTTCAGCTACCCAGCCAGAATCACCCATAGCTGGGGTTAGAGTAAGAAATTTTATGCAGGAATTGCAGTCAGCACAGTTCAAACTCATGCTTCTGGAGCCAAAGCAACATGTCTTAGCTGCTCTGTTATTGCTCCTATCAGAAGGCTAAACCTTCAGCCAGATCCCACTTCCAGGGGAACTCCAGTGTGGCTGTGTTCCAAAGCATAGAGCCTGTCCACTTGGAGCACATTCTAGGGCAGTCGGACTTGAGTAAGAAGAAAACCCCAAAGGTATTTCTTTATTTCTTTTGCCAATTCTGCAGATCACTATTTCCCTCCCAAACACCCTAATCAGAGCTCTACTTGTTTGTTCTGAGGCTGATCTAAATTACTCAACTCCCCAAACTCAAATGCAAACAACCGGCCTCCATTTCAGGCTTTGCTTTTGCCCTATATCCCACTTTGCACCTATTCACTCTGGAGGACAAAACTAGCACACAGGAGCCACTTGTGAAAACATGCATGCCTTCCCTGGAAGGCTTCATGGGCTCCCAGTAAGATTCAGTTTCACCCAGGACTAGAAACATACAGTTTTGCCATGAAATGAAGCACTATCTGGTTTTGTCTCACCTGCAGTCCTGAATGTGGGATATCCCCAAAATATCAGTGAAAACCCTATGCACTGAAAGCCTCACCTCTAAGCTTCATTTTGAACACTTTGTCTCCAGTTTTCTTCTGAACTCAGCCTTTCACTTTACACATAAGAGTGTTCCATACCAGATCACTTCTCTGATGTTTTCTCCACACCATGCAAGATGACAGACTGGGAAAGTCTGGCTCTCTGATCCACTGCATAGCAGCAGTCACGACCCACAGTGCAGGTCTCCAGGAAGCAGGACAGGATTTGCCAGATTTTTTTTTTCCCTACAGAGAACCTGCTCATGGCTTATGCAGTTTGGGTGACCTTTTCACTGCTGGAAATCACAACCAGGAAAATAGCCCTCTGTGCTAATATTTAAATGTCCACCATGAAAAAGCATGGAACCAGCCTCAGCGCCTGCTCCAGGCTCTCCCTTCTGCAGCACCACAGCACTGCTACTCCAATTCTTCTCTCAGAATGAGGTCTTGCCCTCCAGCCCTGCATCCTTCTCTTCCCTGCTCAGCTTCATGAGCAGCTCCTGCTGATGCCTTTCCCATATCCTGCCCTGCAGCCCTGCCAGCTTTCCAGGTCCCACCAGGCACATGAAGAGTGAGCCCCTGATTACCATTCAAACTGGATTCTCATTAGGCTGAAATGCCCCTCCAGGAGATCCATTAACAGTCCATAAGGTTAACTTAATCCAGCCAGTCTTGTGTGGTCTCTGCCCCAATTCCCTATTACATTAACAATCTTGAGCCTTAATTAGCATGTGAGGCAGAGGTGGCATTATTAATGGAGACAATATGGAGCATTAAGAATAAACAGGCCAGGCTGTCTCTCCCCCACCATGCATGCAAATCCTCTTCTGTGCAGAAACAGCATGAGTTTCCCCATGAGCAGCATTGTGAGGGTCTGAGGTGCCCCAGACCAAAGACAAACCCTGGAGCAGCCAGGCTGCTGCAGGAGGCTGATGGGGAGGAAATGAGATCCCAGAATGACCCTTCATCAGCCTGGGACATGAGGGGCTGATAATGGGAAGACCACAGTGTGGCAAGTCCTGCTTGCTCCAGAAAGGAGCTGTCATGTCCTTGGCTAATCCAGCCATCTCATCATTCTGGAGACAAAGCAAGGCCAAGGTTATGTGAATCTCTGTTCCCTTGCATGTTCAGGGCACGCTGCCGTGTGCATGCACGTGGAATAACGTGGTGGGTGCATGGGCTTGAACACCATGAGCAACATGAGCAGCAGGGCTCTGTCCAAGGGGGAGCAGGCTGCAGGCTGCAGGAACCGGCTGCAGCTGTGCAAAATGCTCCTCAGGAGTCTCTTTTCTGACCACTGAGCCACCGTACACTGAGAGTACAGGACAGGACAGAGGGGCTTCAGCTGAAGGACAGAAGCAGTCACTTGGAGGACCAGAGAATAAATGATGGGGGTTCTAGCTTGGTGCTGATTGACCATGTGGTGGGGAAGGGACAGGTCCCTTCTCGGGCAGGCTGGTGACTGGCCGTACAGGTGCTGCTCAAAACAGCTTGGTCATGACAGGTGAAGGGGCAGTCTGGGGCAGACCCTCCCCCGGGCCAGACAGAGCCAGCATGGGTTAGAGTAGAGGAGGGGAAGACTGGTGCTGCCAGCAGCAGCAAGGGGCTGGGGCAGCAAAGGGTCAGGCATGCACTGAGTATCAGCCAAAAGAAATTGCAAGCCCGACACTTTCTTCTAATACAAGCATTTGCAAAATCATTAGGCAAAATGGGGGAGGAGAGAAGCAGAAGCAGCTAAGTCAAGGAAGCAGAGCCTAATGACAGGACCTCTGGACTGCTAATTTGCTTTCCGCAGCACCCAGCAGGATAGGGGCAAAGAGAGAAGCATGTCTCAGGGACCCACAACTGCAGGGAATGGCTCCCTGGCTTGTCCCTGTTCCAGCATGGCTCCGTTGTGCTCAGTGTGTCCCTCCAGGCTTTGCAGAAGGACTTGAGAGCAGTGATCTCTGGAGCACAGAGCACCTTGGCCCTGGAGCACTCGGCCAGTGCTAAGTAGCCTTGCTTAGCAAGGAGCAGTGCCTCAGGCTGGGCTGCTGTCTCCCAGGGCTGCACTCAGCATCAGCCCAGCTGCCTTTGCATGCCCAGAGGTGCAGCAGACAACAGCAGAGGCCCTGAGCAGAGCCCAGCTCTTCCACTTTCCAGCAGAGCAAGTTCCCACTCCCCTAGGCCCACCAGCCAGCCCCTGCCAAATCCATTTGTCAAATCTTGCGCTTTCTACTAATCCTGTTGAGCCATCCTTTAAGTTGCTCTGAGGCAGAGATAGAAAAATACAAAGATGCCTTAAGAAGCTTCCCCTGACCTTGCTCAATTCAAGATAAAGGGCTTTGATTTAAAAAATTACAGAGGGGGGTCTGTCACTGATCTATTGCGTGGATTAAAGGGAAACAAACAGACACAGGATGCAGCTAGTGCTAGGTGAGCAGACAGGGAGGGGAGAAAGGTTACAACCAGCATGGGGGAGGAGACAAAACAAAAGAAAGGGCAGAAAGTGAGAGGGGAGGAAGAAAAAAATAACTTTTCCCTTGCCATCTCCATACTTGACTATTGGTAGAAAAGCTTTGTACATTAATGATGTTATACAACATGTTCCACCACCTTTCTTGGTTTGTAAGGGAGAGCGAGGCAACTGCACTCTGTGGTGTGACCAGGACAGGGTTCTGGGACTAGAGAGGAGCTCCTTGTCCTGCCAGAAGCACCCAGTGTGGTAGCTGAATGAAATCCCAAGGCACAAAAGCTTGCTAAAGAGATTGTCATCACTATCTCTCTTTATGATGTTGTTCAGACCTTTCTTCCTCCACCCCTTGACCCTTCCTTCACACCAGACCTCTCAGCTCATCTGCTTCCCTTCCTGACAGTGCTCTCACTCTCCCTGCTGCTTGTCCTGGCCCACATCACATCTGACAGCATCTAAACAGACTTCCCACCACTCACCTCAGTCCCCTATAGCCCTTGATTCAAAGGTTACTCAGAACAATTTTCCTCTGTAGGAAATGTCATAACATCATAAGGACTAGTGATGGCACCTTCTTCTTTCCCTGTACCCCCCCCCAATATTTGTTGCACCCCACAAGTGCTCTTTAGTCTCAGGCATGAGCCTGTTTCCTCCTCCCGAACCTATTCTGTTTGAAGATCACTCACAATATGGCTGATATTTCATTTTCATTCTTCTTTTACAGGTATGCTAACCAGAAAAGGAAGCTTAAAGAAGGTGTACACCTCTCATAAAAAATGCTGGAAAACTGGTAACAATGGATGAGGAGAAAGCTAAAGTACTCAATAACTTTTTTTGCCTCAGTCTTCAATGGCAACATTTCTTCCCACTTCTCTCGAGAGGACAGACAGCGGGATGGTGACTTGGAGAGCAAAGTGCTTCCCACTCCAAGTTCAGGTTCATGAGCACCCGAGGAACCTGAACATACATAAGTTTATGGACCCTGACAAGATGCATCCCAGAGTCCTGAGGGAATTGTCCAGTGCAGTCACCAAGCCACTCCCCATGATATTAAAAAAGTCATGGCAGTAAAATAAAGTTCCAGGTGACTGAGAGAAGGGAAGCACTGTAGCCGTCTTTTAAAAGGGTAGAAACGAGAACCCGAGGAACTACCAACATATCAGCCTCACTTCTGTGCCTGGGAAGATCGTGGAAGATCCCCTTCCTACTTTTCAAGCCTCCTCAGAGCCTACCCAGTTCTGTCTTGATGACTGAGGGCACCTTCAACTGATTTCAGAATTTTTGCCCAGCTTCTTCAGCTCCTCCTATACCATGTAGAGATGTGTGGGCACTGCAGCTGACTCAAACATTTTCACCTGAGTGGGACCTACTGCAGCTCATTGCTGTGATGTCACTTCCCACCCAGCAATGCCCCATGTCCTGTTGCTAAAAGCTCCACCACTGTAGCCAAGAAGGAGGCAGCTGATAGATGCAGAGAGATGAAAGGTGAAGGGATATCGGAAAAGAGACAACAGGGACTGTAAAATGAGACAGGTCTATAAAACCACAGATGACAGAGGAAGGGCAGAGAAAAGAGGTCAGCCTCTTCCCACTCTAAAATCAAGGGTCAGGAAATTAAACCAGAAAGTTACAGGTTCAAGACAAACTGCATGTTTATGCTGCACAACTTCCTACTGTGAGATTCTGTGGATGCTAAAACTTTACCTGACCTCAAAAATTGGCGGGACAAATTCAAGGAAGAAACAAATCCACCAAGAACTATAAAGTGCACAACAGATCTTCCAGCATTGAGTCCCTCAAATATGCATCACTGGAGGCTGAAAGGATGTTCAGAGGAAGGGCTACTACACAGATGTCCTGCCTGTATCCTATTCCCTCTTTCAGTTACAGCTGGACATACTGTACTGGAAAGACCACAGACCTGGCTTGGTAAGGTCCCTTTTGTATTCCTATGGCTTTCCATAGCCAGTCTGACCCAGAAATCATGGGCAAGAGTAGATCTGAGTAACAGTGTCATTTTGGTGCATTAGATAATTTTGGAGATGGACAAGGCAACAAACAACAGCTTATTCCAAGAAAGATTTTTTTTCTTCCCTGACCAAAAGCTGGAAGGAGGTCAGGTGTATTTAAACCAGTCATTCCAGTACAGATCCATCCTGAGAATAACATGTCTGCTTGAGCCCTAGCTCCCTCGATGCCTATTTCCAGACTTTCCTAAGACCAAATCCCTTTTCCCTGTTGATAAACACAGAACCCTTTAAACAAACCATCTGTAACAGGTCCAACCCCCTTGAACTCCCTTCCATTTCCCTGACCTATCACACTATTCATGGCAGGCTTTCCACGCTAATCCTTTTATTATGATCTCACTCAATTTTCCTGGTCTATGACTGCAATGAGGAAAAAAAAAAAAGAGGGGTATTAATCTTTCTGACCTTGTTGTCCCAATTCTGGGCCATCTGTGACTAGGAATTCAGAGGAGGGAAGTCTGATCCTCCTGACCCCACTATCAACCCCTTGCTTTGTACTGTCCTAGAAAGATGTTGTGGAAAAGCCCCTTTTCACTTAAGGTCTCTTTCTACAAGATTGCTTCCTAGACTACCTTTCCAGCCAGAGAGGATGGAGGGAATAATGTCCTTCACCTCCCTCAGACTCTGTTTGCTTATTCCTCCTGTGTCACCTCTCTGCTTCCTCAACAGCAGTGTCTGTGGGTTCTTCCCAGCCATGAGACAGGGAATCAATAAAAGGTGAATTACAAACAAAAGTCTCTCAAAAGTTCCCTGGCAGTGCTGCGTATAAAGAGGAGGCCTTGCAGCTCACTCCACTTCCACCACTGGCTGAGTTTAGCCTGATCCCTCCACCCCTTCCCACCACTGTGTTTCCTTGCTGCCAGCAGTTGCATCTCCATGAACCTGCCACACTATTTCATAGATGGTTTGGGCACTCACAACAGGAAGCTTGCATGTATCTTCAAGGGATAAATACTCTCCTCTTTGTCAGCTTCATCCATACCTCTGACTTCGCCCATTTTATGATACTTTAAACAATCTCCTCCTTTCCTTGGTGTTTACAGTCCTCAATACACACAAGCTATTACGTATCATTGTTTAGTCAAGCTCTATGTATTTTGTTCTTTTAATCTCTCTTCATAAATAAGTACCTTCAGCCCTTTCATAATTTTTATTGCTCTTCTCTGAATTCCCTCCAATTTATCACCCTCCTTCAGCTAGCACAGCACCCAGGTTTGTGTGCTAGGTTTTCCAGACTGATCTTACTAAGGCCTTGGAAACAACATGAATTCAATCTCCTTAGTGCTTCAAGGCTTGATGTTTCTGCATGCACTTGAGTTTCTGGATGTCAGGAAAGCTGTCTCACTTCATACATGTGGCACCAGGTAATACTACTCAAGTCTGTCTCCCCAGGGAGAGGAAGAAGAAGGTTCGTGAGACGTGGGGAGAAGAAGACACATGGACAGGTGGGACAGATGTCCTGCAGCTGAGCAAGGGACACAACTACAAACCCTTACATACTCACACACCTCAAAAAGAGACATCAAGTCCTGGACATGGAGAAGGTGCATATGTGCACACAGTAAACACACACATGTTCACTCCACAAATAGAGCCCCGGTGGCCTGCGTCACACACGAGTGCACACAGGACCATGTACTCAGGGATAACACCATGAGGCAGGAATGACACACGTACATGGAGACTTTGGGCATGCACATGTGCACACAAGAGGACAGGACAAAATCTAGCAGAAAATGGTGCTCTCCCTCCTCACAAACATACATGTTCTCATGCATAAACCAATGCTCCCAGAGGAAAGACAGCAGCCCATGCAGCCCTTATAGTAGCCTAAAAATACACAGGCAGCTCTGACCCATCTGGCCTGCAGATTGAACCCATGAGCCATGGAAAGAATGAAGACAAACATATGACACCTTGCCTTAAGGAAACTGGTAGCACATGCATCATACGGAGACAGTCTTAATATCTACAGACCCTTCATAGTTATTACACTATCAAATACAATACAATGCAATACAAAGCTATTCAGAAGTGAGGTGAAAGCTGAGGACCACAGAGGGAAGGAAAGGGACTCTCTACAGGGCAGTTGTGGCAGAGCTAGGGATCCCTCCTCCTAACCTGTGACCCCCTCCCTGAGTCATGTTACAGATGATCCTTCTTCACAAGGATGTATTTTCTCCATTTCTCTGCTATCAGACAGCCAAAGGAGTCAAAAGCACCCACAGTTTCTTGCAAACAGTCTTTCAATGACAGCTTACCAAAACCAGACAGATACTAACATTTTGTGAGTGTCAGTGTATTTAGAAGAACACGAATTCTTGGCCCCTGGACACAGCTTCTCACTTCTGTGAAATTCATACTGCACCATCAGCTCCCCAGAGCATCACCTGGAATGAAATTCTGTGCTAAAGGGCTGAAAAGCTGGAGGTGCATTCCCCAGGGTGACTGCAGACAGGAAAGAACAGCTCCAGCACATCAGTCAGGTCAGCACAGAATGGGCTTCACCTTCAGCAGTGGAACAGACTCCTCTGTGAGGTTTTGATCCCATGGCATCTGATGCTGTGCTGTAGGGCACCATGCAGCCACTGAGACTCCCCACACCAGTGATGCCTGGGGACCTTTAAAGAGTCCCTGCAAGTGGCAACATCTAGGGACAAAACCCATCAAGTCATTCACCTCAACCTGACTCCTGGTAGCTTGCTGCCCACCTCTTAAAATGCCATGGAAAGAGTGACAACTGCCCTTCCCTCCTTCTGTACCTCAGCTGGTCAGCTGGAACTGGATTTCCTCTTGGCTTATGAATGTTCAGAAAATGAGGTCATTTCTCCTCAGTGACAGGAAATTATTTGGTGAGGAAAGCAGTTCATCTCAGGCAATGGCTATGTACCCCTGAGCTACCCAGGAGACCCTTAAAGAGGAGGTCAGGGCAAAGCAAGGCATGAAACCAACACCAGCTGGGGAGCACAGGAAAGTCAGGGCACAAATGCAGCGCTGCTAAAGTGAAACTGTAATTGCTTCCAGACCAGCTCACCACTGAAGCAAACACAACAGCAGTCTCACCATCGTTGTCACCTCCAAAGCATCAAGCTTGACTCATCTGGGGATTTAAATACAGCACTCATCTGCTTCACAGCTGTGAGAAACTCATCCTGACCTGGCAGAGAGAAGGGACTGGAGGTGGGTCACAGCCCCTTGGTCTGCTCCCTGAGTTTTGTATTCTCCCCTTCCATTCCATGGAAGGGATTTCAATGCCCCACTACCCTGGCAAAAGAGGTGGCTCCCTCACATTCAGCTTGCCTCCCCTTCAGTAGCTTGCTCCATGTCTTCCCTCACCCTCTTCCCACATGGAAAGGCACTGGGGGACACAGAGCTCTGCTCCTTCAGAGCTGCTCAAGCACTTGCTGTAACTCCAGTCTGGGCAATCCTCACCAGCAGAACCTGCAGAGCTACCAGGCAAACTCCAGCTTTCCCCACAGCTGCCAGCAGCCTGGGATCCCTCACTGCTCAGGACAGCTCTGCTCCTCCATGAAGGCGAAAAAACAAAACTGCCTCTGTTCCCAGAAAGGAGGATGTTTTGCTGGAACACATTTGCTCTGCACCTCAGCTGCCCCTGTCCTACTCTGGTGTGCAGGCATGGTCAAGAGCTGCAAGTGTTTTCTGGGACATCACATCCCTTTACCCAAGCATGGTGGCCCTCAAGAGCTCACAAAAGTGTGAGGACAGAGGGGTTCCCTGAATGTCCTCTGCCCTCCCTCACACTAATAAAAGAAACAACTTAGCTCAGGTCCATACTTAGAGGGGACTAAGGGGAAAAAAACCCCACAGTATTTAGGATAAAGGAGATAGTATCCAGGTCTCTCTCCTTCAGCAAATGTGCTGATATTTTCTGACACAGCTGATAAGAGCACTGGGAGGTTTCAACAGGCCCTGATACAACCAGTAGCTTTCTTCCCAGGTGGGCAGAGCTTTTCACCACTCTTCAACAGGGTCAGATGAGGCAGCTGCACTCTGCCTGGAGCTGCATCTAGCTTCTGACATGACCCAGGTAAGAACAAAGATCGCAGACATCATCGCAGCTACACTTCCGTCCCTTCTGCCTTCCCTGCAATTTTTACCTTTCCAATTTGAACTGCAAGCTGCCCCCCAGCAAAACCTACACCTCCGTATGCCCCCCTTTTCCCAAATGCCCTCTCTACCCTCCAAGTGGCTTCTGCTCCACAGCGTAGCTTTGCACCAGTGCAGCAGATCAGACAGCGTATTCCCAAATACCCACTTTGCCTGGAGCTGGGGGAAGAGCAGGAAAGGCCATGCATCCCCAGTTCTTCCCTTGGTGTCATAGTTTTTGATGGGGGAAAAGCAATGAAGGCAGTTTGCTTCATGCCGACAAATCTGCATGCTTGTGGGTTGGGTGAAAGCCAATCACCCCCCAAGGAAAATAATGGTGTGAGGAGGGTGGCAGATGGGGAAGGGGTTGGGGGTGGGGGAAAGGCTGGTAGGCTGGGGAAATCAGTGGGACTAAAGTGTCTGCTCCTCACCCCTGGCACTGCATCAGCACCCTTCCCCTCCCTGCAGCTTCCTCACTGCTGCTGGTACGGTCTGCACAGGGTGAGGAGGTGAGAGGGGGGCTGTATTAAAATAATGTGTGTTCCATGCAAATGAAGCTTCCTTTGAATATTATATTAGCGATGCTGTCAGGCTGTGCTTCTTGGGACCCAGGAGTGACAGGATGTGTGGGGACCCGGAAGGGGGGTGTGGGGAGGTAGGGCTCACCAGAAATTCCCTCATACCCCAGCACAGCTTACTTTCTCCTCTTCCAGCCCAGCTCCCCCACATTACACACACTCCCACTCCCTCCCACCTCTCCGTGCATGACAAATTCCTTGAGTGGCAGCATGCAATGCGGCCATGGTCCCCAGTCCCCAGGCCCCTTCCAGTGGCACGGTCCCCCCCTCCACTCCCTACATAATCTTTACCCCCTCTCCAATTTCAGCAACCCTCTCCCTGCTCCACATCTTGGTTTATAGCTCTGTATCTCCCCAGTGGGGAGAAGGGTCCTGCTCTGCAGCCTTTAGGGAGAAGGAAGGGGAGCAGCTCCTAAGCCTAGCCTGCACATGTGCACCCCTTTTGTTTGCACCCACCGTGTTCGTGTGAGTGGGTGCCACAGGACCGTGGGCTGTGCCAGATGTATTTGCCCGCAGCAGAGGAGCGATGCTCTCCCTCCCCATCACAGCTTCCCCGGGCGCTGGAGGGGATGTTTGGTGTTTATGCACAGGCAGCCCGGCTCTGTGTACACTCAGACGCGGGACACGCACGCGTGCAGGGCTGGGGCACACCAGCACACACACGCGAGAGGGCATTACGTGTCACAATATTGTCACAATTACGCAGCTCCCAAATGTGCTGCCTCCTGCAGTATTAGCTGATTTATGCTGCCTTTCCCCAGCCAGATCCAAGCTCTGGAATGGGAACAGCGCAGCTGTGCACTCCTGCCTGTCCTGGGATGAGAATGGGATGTGCCTGTTCGTCTCTCTCCCCTACCCCCACCCCTCCTCCTTCCCCCTACTTTTGCTCCCATTCATTCATTCAGCTTCTCCTCCCCCCCATCCCATGCCCCAAAGCAGGAAGATCCTTATGCATAAAAATTGGGCATGTTTTCTCTGGTAGAATAAACGGGCATGCAGACACCCTGCAGGCAATACATACACACATATGCATTCGAGTAGCTGTCCTGGGCCGCTACATAAATACCCGGCTCCCACCACCACCACAGACACATTCATACCCCCGACAGACACCACGCAATGACTTTTCTGCAGCCAGCCAGTCTCCCAGCAGAGCAGCGTAAGAGCAGAGGAGAGATTTACTCACTCCCCTGCATGCAAACCAGGCGAATATTCACACACCCCACAACGGACAGACACACAGACACAAACCACTGTCCGCAGAGGCTCCCCGACAAAGTTTGCAGAGGGACAGGGAGCAGGGGGCTGAGGGAGGAGGCTGGGTCCTTCTCTGTCCCATAACTGCAGGCAATACACAAAGAAGTCTGTCTGTCTGTCTGTACACGCACATGCATGTGGGGGGGGGTATATACATACACCTATGGCTACACCTATACATGGGATATACACATGAACACACATTTATACAGATATAGATACGTGTACATATACATATATCGCCTCCTTTTGCAAGGTCTGAATAGATGCAGGCGGGTCAAACCCAGCTGAGTGCAGCAAGCCCTGAACCTATTCATGATCCCGACGCTAAGCAGAACACACACACACACACACACACACACACACACACACACACACACGGTGAAAGCGAGACCAAGCCTCTCTCCCTCCCATCACCCCATGTAGGCATAATCTCCTCACACACACATACACACACACACACCCTGGGCCACTTCCCCATCTCCTTTGCACTCACCCCTCGCCTTCATCCTCAGATCAGAGGCATCCAACCCCCAGGGAGTGCATGCACAAGCTGGAGAAAAAGGGCAATCCATGCATCCTGCCCTTCTCCCCCCTTTCCAATCTCAGCTGCTTCTCTGAGAGGCAACACGGACGGCAGCCGGGAGCCGAGGACACGCGAGGCAGCAGCACAAGGACTGCACACAAAAACGTGTCCCTCTCTCACACACACACACACACACAGGTACCTGCTTCTGGAGGGGTGACTGCTTCCAGCTTCCATACGGGGCATGACAGAGACGAAGTGGAGGCACAAAATACCCCGGTCCTCAAGCAACTTGCAGCCCTGC
>VWYI01008755.1:111794-136597 GCA_013399455.1 Anthoscopus minutus
GGGGGGTGTCCCCAACTTGTGTCACCCCTTGGAGCTGTAGCGATCCTTGCCCCCCAGCTGTCTCATTCCCGGCCGCACCTAGGCTGCACTCCCAGCCATGCACACGCGCGGGCACGACAGGCGGGGATGGAGCAGCAGTCCGGGGAGGGCACGCACAGCCGGAGGATTTGCTGCTTTCGCCGCATCCGCATCACTGGGGGAAGAAGGCAGAAAGGGCTGTATTGGCATTTAAAATGCAAGTGATTAATTCGCCACAGGCTCGACTGATAGGGCTCTGGGACCAGAGCCGGTGGCACTGCTTCTCCTAGCTGGGGAGGCTCTGACAGGCAAAGGACCCTCTCCCATGGAGCCAGTTCCGAGCTCTCCTCGCCTGCACAGCCACTGCTCCGGTGCAGGCGGAAAGGGGTGGGCCTCCACCGGAGACATGAGCACACGCATGCAACAGCTGCTGGGAACTGCACACACACACACAAACACAGACACAATTCCCCACAACAGCTGCTCAGGAGCTGCACACAACACACAACAGCTTCCCAGGAATACACACAAACAACAGCTGCTGGGGAATCACACACACAGAGGCTACAGCTTCTCAGGATTAAGTCACCCACATGAAAATACAGCAGCCTCTAGGAACCACAGAGCTACAAGCAACAGCTGCTGAGGCTACACACACACACACATGGATGCATGCAATAGCTGTAAACCTACTGACACAGGTATGTGCAACAGGGAAACTACACCTGGATACAAGCCCCTGTGGTATTTGCTAAAAAAACTCACACATAAAAACCTAACAGGAGGTGGAGAAAACCTTTCATCCACACATAAATACAGCCCTGTATATGTGACTGCTCTGGGGAGATTGTCTATCATATACCTCCTCAAATCACCACCCTAGAAACACAACAGCTCCTCAGAAAGCACCTGGAGCCACATACCCTCATGTGCATCTGGAAGATCTTCCACCTCCCTCCCCTCACACCCACACCCCGTGCCATCGCCAATGGAGATCTTGCTCACAGTCAGAAGCAAGCATCTGTGTGTACCAGGTGTTGGGGACTCAGCCACAGCTTGGCCCCCAAATACTTCACACAGGCAATATCTACTAGGAAAGCACACTACCAAACACAGGGTTGCTCTCAAGAGATTGCTCCCCAGTTCCTTGACAGAAAGCAGAAGCACACATAAATAATCTCTGCCCAGACATGCAAGACCACAGCTGAAGGGATACAATGCACCCCTCACACTCACCACAGCAGTGGAAAGACTGCTTGTCTCACTCAGAGACACACACACACACATGCAACAGCTGAAAAAACTTAGGGCCATTGGATGGGAGCTGGCTTCCTGGGATGTACAATCCAGCCTCCTGCTATTCCAGGCCACCACATCATACAGGCTTGCTCAGAAATGTCTCAAGGTCCATCTGAGTACTGTAAGACAATTTGCTTCTTGCTTAGAGCCACGTTGAAGTTAAAAGCCTGCCCTAACATTGCCCTGCATTTACCCAGGCCCCATTCAAACCCACATATTCCTGGGCCAGTTGGCCATGTTCTTCACCCAGGCACACATAGAGGTTGCAAGAACAAATGGAAGTGCTCTGAAACCTCCACTCCCGCCTGAACAGACACTTCCTACACCCCTGCTTCACACAAACATAACACACGTGCAACATCTGGGTGAAGACCTTCCCCTCAGCCTAAATACCAACATGCTTGCAACAGCTTCTAGGTAAACAGACACCTAAGCCTGCCACTCACAGCACTCAGGTGCACTCAGGTACAGGATATACAAACATGTATAATCTCTGATGGGAAACTAGTGACTTTCTTCATGCAGTCCAGAAACTGAAGAGGAATTAGATTGATACACACGCTACTGCAAGTAGCACTGTTACTGAATGTACTGTATTAATGGCATGAAACTGCATCAGAGGAGGTTTAGGTTGGATATTAGGAAAAGATTTTTCACCCAGAGGGTAGTTGACACTTGAACAGAGTCCCCAGGGAAGTGGTCCCAGCACCAGCCTGACAGAGTTCAAGAGGCATTTGTACATTTGTACAGTGAGGTACATGGTGTGATTTTCGGGTTGTCTTGTGCAGAACCAGGAGCTGGACTCAGTGTTTCTTGTGGATCCCTTCCATTTCAAGCTATTCTATTCTATTCTATTCTATTCTATTCTATTCTATTCTATTCTATTCTATTCTATTCTATTCTATTCTATTCTATTCCGTTCTATTCCATATTGTGACACCCATTGCATCTAAAGAAGCTCACCTGTGGCCCACCTCCCCATCCTCCCACCTAATATATGAGCACAGAGCAATGTAATTGCCCCATCTATCTCATGCCTGCAGCTTCATAGAGGGAAGGTGAGCTCCTTTGACCACCCTGCATGAGGAGTCATGCATGATCATCTCATGTAAATCCAACCCCAGCAAGCAGACGACCGTCTCTAATCTTCTCACATGCATACAAGAGCCTCATGGACAGAACATCAAACAAATAAACCTCAACATGGGGAGGCAAACAACAAATCACTCTTGCCTGTGTTTTGAGGGAGGCAACTCCTTCCCTTAGGGCTAAGGACCCATCTGCAGACGTAGGCCCAGGATGGCACCTCCTGGATCCACCAGCTGGATAGCACAGAGAAACAAGCTGGCCCACTAGGCACAAACACACGAGTCATCAATCCTTTTGAAAATGACACATAGGAAGCTTGTTGTGCCCTCTTGTACTCCAAACCTGCAAACACAAGCGGGAAAAATCACTCAGACACAAAAATACACACAAAGACACACACACTCCTCAGGCAGACAGGCATGCACCTCTGAGAACACTTCTGGATGTTCCCTGGACCATCTGTAGACATCTGTTCCCAGTGCATTAAATGCCAAAACTACTCACACCTCCCAGAATCAGAGAAGGAAGCTTGTCTTGGCAACTACAGACTCAAGTTTCCTTGCCTTTATCACTTTGGGGTGTTATGACTGTGGGGTGTTTCCTCCAAGCTCTTTTGAAGCTAAAAGCTAAAGGAACAGAGACCTGCTTCCATCTCTCTCTGCTTCCTCCAAGGACAGACAGTATCTAATTTTGGAGGATGTTGAAGTAAGAGAAAAGGTTTCCAGCTCCAAATTAATGCAGGATTTGTTCCTGCTTGAGCTCTTCCAGGATCATCTTGCAGTCTGTTTGTGATGAGTCTCCCAGAGGCTCTCCTGCTGGCACATATCTTTTCAGGACTCAAGTGTTGGGGCAGGATCCTTGTACTACCAGGGCCTCTGGGGGTCAAATGGTATTTGCTCATACTCCCACTGACCCAGGAACAACACTTAACTCCAGCAGAAGTGCCCCATTAGACAAGCAGAAGCAAGTACCACATTTCCAGTGGTGTTGGACATTTGGGTTCTCAATCTAATTCAAAGCCAGCCCCTCCACATTATTTTGTCCCATTGCAGATGATCTAGAGGGTACAGAAACTCACCTCCATGTTTATTTTGCAGAGGCTCTGACCTTGCCAAAAGCCCTGGAAAGACTCTGTTGTTTTTTACTTCACAAATAAAATAAAAAAATAAAAAAATCACTGAGAGAAAAAAGAAACCTCCTAAGGACGTCATAGATACTTTAAGCCAGCTGCAGAAGTGCCTCATTCCCTATGTCCAGCAGTACGGAAAAAGAGTCACCTTCTAATTCTTTTGTGTTGATGTCTTTGAGACCACTACCTACAGTCAGCCCTGACCTGTCTGCCCCCTTAATGGGGGTGAAAACAGTCCCAAAAAATGCTTTGGTTTATACCTTTCTGTTCAGCTCCTGCTCTGTTGGGCTGCCACATCCTCTAAGACTGGAGATGCTGTTAGGGGTGAACAAGGGAGCTGACCTTATTAGAGCAATTCCCTAGTGTGTTTCCAACTTCTGCCAGGGAGCTGTTAAGTCCTAGCATAGCCCAGAATCTGAGAATCACAAAGGTGATGATAAAACTGATTTTTTTAACCCCCTGTGCCCTGCCTGGGGATTATCAGTTCAGTGGGGATGGTACTTATGCTCCGTGTAAGGAGTAGGGGCGGGGAGAGCAGCCAGCCATCCCCTTCTCACCCATCACTTTGTGCCGCTTATGCCCAGGAGGAGGGGAGAGCTTGGCAGGGCCGGCAGCCGCGCGGTCTGCCCGCACTACCTGGGGTGGGTGCAGTCAGGGAAGCGAGCCTGGCTGACAGCGTTTCCAGCTCACAGAGCCAGCGAATCAGCCCTTCTCCGTCTCTACCTCTTCCCCTGCCCATCTGCCCGATTCCCACTAGGGCACAACTGGGTCCCCCGGATGGGGAAAACAGGCCGAGGGAGAAGGCTGGGCTCTGCCCTCCTCGTTGCAGTAAGAATCTCTCCGCTGGTCTATACTGCGGTGAGCAGTGACAGATTGATTTTACAGCTCTGCTTGGAGCCGGCCGCTGGCCCTGGGCTGTGGATGAATCAGCTTTCTCTGGTCCTTAGCTTTTATTTCATTATTTTACTGCAACCTCGCTCAGAGGCAGCTAAAGAGGGAGCGACGGGGAGAAACACGAAGTTGGCAGATTTCCTTCCCCGCTCATGTGCTCCCAGCCTTCCAGCCTGGCTTTGGGACTCCAGGAGGAGGGAGGGAAAGGGATTGTTTTCCAGGAGCTGACATCTGTCAGGAATAAAGACATGAGGCTCCTTCTACATGGGTAGATGCATGTTGCAGTGGCTGTGGGAGACAGCAAGGACTGTGTAGGCACCGCGCAGTGTGGAGGTTTCCTGCTCTGCCGGGACAATGCCTCAATCCTTACCAAATGGAGGGGGGCCCAGTTTTCAATACAGGAGGCAGCATGTTTGGAAACAACAGTTCACTCAATCTATGAGTGCATTGGGCACTAACTTGCTTACAGACTCCTGCATGGAAGTGGAAGTGATTCCAGGTTCTCCTCTTAAAGCTGTGGATGTAGAGGAGGGGGCAAGGGCTGTACCCTGCTGTCTCCAAGAGGTTTCAGAGCATGCCACAGACACAATGTTCTCCTGGAATGAGGTAGCACCTCCAGGCATAGAATTGACCTTCTTCCCTCTCCTGACTGTGGATATTGTAGACATTGCCCAGGTGAAGCCAGTCCTAACTCTCTTGGTTCTTGTGCCGCCAAGAAGAGCAACAGTGAACACAAGCAAGGATGGAGAAACCAAATCAGAGGGCAGAAAGATGTTGGGTTTTTCCAGCTCTAATCTGGAACTACTGTGGGACAGTTCAGGCCAGACTGTTGAAGCAGTCTGGAGACAGAAGAGCAGAGAACAGAGGGACCAACCAAAGTGCAACAAATGTTCCTCTCCACACCTCCAACACCTCAGGAGTGAATAGGAGCAAATATCTGCTCTATCAGATTTGCTTCTGAAAAAATCTCTTTGTCAGAACTGAAGATCTACTCAGAGAGCCCCTCACCTGTGCTGACACCTGCTCTGCAAGAGGAGGAGTAGCCAAAGGAACCCGACACCAGATTGGTCTGCTCCAGCCTTCTTCCAACACACTCACTTCCCAAGGGGGCTTCACATCACCATGGATGGCATTTCCATTGCAATGGGTTCAGGACACCTTGGAGTTTTCTTCTGCCTTATTCCAGTACTGCAGACTCCTTAGGAAGGAGTGTTCCTCAGAGGACAAATGTCTGAAGACAGACAGCTAAAGCACTGTGTCATTGGGCTCCCCCAAGCTCACATATATCCTTTCTCTCCACCTGCCCCTGTGCAAGCATCAGAGAATGGCCTTGAAGGTGGCCAACACAGCTCACACCATCAGAAGGCAAGGGCCTTTAGATCTGTAAAGATCTAAAGATGTGGGAGGGGAAGGGAGGGGAATCAAGACAGGAAAAGCAGGAGAGAGAGGCTTCTCAGTGGTCTGTCCCAGCAAGAGGGAGGAAGGCAGCAAAGTCCATCTCATCCACTTTGTGTCATCTTTTAATCTCTTGGGTTTTAATCTTTCACATCAAGAACGAGACACATCATTAAGAGTAGAAGAAATCCCAGTTGGAAGGCAGATGGGGATGGTGAAGGGGACAAAAAGTCCTCTTACTTCTAAGTCTTCTGCCTTGTTCACTTTCCCTGTCTCACTCCCCTCCTTCCTTTTTCCTCTCTGCTTACAAGCAATAATGTAGGTGACCTGAGAGATGCAGAACACACTTAGGGCCTCAGCACCTGGAGGAAGGGCAGTGCCATGGCCTAGGTGTGGAGCAGGTCAAGCCCTTCCTTGGTGACACACAGGCACAAGGCTCAGTGTGCCAGCTCTCTTGAAAAGCTCTTCTGCAGCCAGAGACAAGCAGCCAGGTTTTCTCTCATCAGAGACTGAGTGACCTGTAGAAGCCATCCCACCCCTCATCAGGAGAGGACAGACAAGTTTTTGGAGGGCAAAGGAGGACCTGGTGGCACTGACTGACTTGTCCCACAGCCTCAGGCTGGGCACTCCACATCTCAGCTTCTCCCATCTGTCCAATCCTGTGGATAACAATGCTCACCTCAGAGGGTGATTGAAAGAGGTTAATGAATTAACATTTGTAAAAGCTTTAGATAAAAGGCTAAGGATTATTACTGTTGTTATGCATGGAAACAACTCCTAACGATCATTTCCCATCTCCTCCCTTCTTTGCGCCTGGGGGATCATCTGACACAGATCCTGCCACACAGGAGCTCCCCCAGAGATGGAATTACAGGGAGAGGGCTGCAGGCTGCCAGAGACACTAATCAGGGGAAGACAAATTGGGGGCACTCCATCAACCAGCAATGCACTGGGCTATGGGGCCGAGAGCCTCTCCACTCACTCTCTAATGACTGGTGACAGGTCCACGCCACTCCCGTCAAAGTTCAGCAGGAAAAGGCTGATGGCTTCTGACCATAGCAAGCCTGCCCCTCCTCTTGCCCTTTCAAGGCTGTCGACTGACCCAAGATAGATGCACAAGGATTTGCTTTAAGCAAAGCTTAATCCTCAAAGGAAACTTCTGGGCTGCTGCCTCACAGGCACAGACATGCCAACCATAGGCATAGGAAGAGACTAGTCGGATCAGTTTTTAGTGTCTTAAACCTTGAACAAAATGTTTTCTAGGCTAGGGACGAGAAGTAATTCAAAGCAGAAGCCTTAACGTTGTACATCTCTCCCTTACACACAAGTATAACCTCAAGGGGAAAAAGCCCTCCCTAGCTCGCCTGCTATAAATACACCAAACCACTTAAAATGGCTGCGTTAAAAGAGAACTGGTAATTTGATAGTGGTCTCCACTTAATTAGATTAGGCTCTTCTTGAACTCAAGGGCTGAAAGCAGCTGATCCTCCTTTCTTCTTCAGTACTATCCTGTCAGCTGCCATGCAGGAAATTATTGTAGTCACCCATGTTTTGGACAGCTGGATCACCAACCACATCTGTGCCACAAAGTGCAGAGCCCCAGGTCCCAGAAGAGAGTGGCTGCATCAGTACAGTGCCCTGTCTGGGCTGTTCAGTGCTGCTGAAAGTAAACAGTGCTGTGCACAGCTCGGTGACAAAGTTCTTCTGTCACATCTGGGGCACAAATCAGCCTCTCTGCACTGCAACGGGTGGGAATTACACTGGAGCTAGGCAAATAGCAAACAGCACAGTTAGTCTCGCAACAGGAGACAAGAGGACAGCACTACTTTGGTCTTCTCAGGAGACTAGAACATATGCTAATAAACTATATACGTGGCCAAAATCTTTTTCAAAGTACCTTGTTTGCCTGACTTCTCACTTAGAGGGAATTAAGTGACCTGTTTGTAGGTTACTGGAGCTGGTTGGCAGGGTCTGTACCTGATCATCATTGATAATAAAACAGAAAGTTACTTGGAAGGGAGAGGTGAAGCTGTTCTGGTCTTAGGACAGTGACTTCACTTTGTCAACTCTTGCAGGATTTGCCAAGACTCCCAAGCAATGCAGTCAACCAGTCATTACCTTTCTCCCTGGAGTCCAATCCAGTCCTCACTCAAACTGAGGATAATTGTGGCACTGCTATTAAACTGCTGCACTGGACTGATGCCCTTCCTATCCAGGTCTTCCAACCTTTGCTCAGTGAACTTTATTCTGTCCCTAGCAGGGCTGCATTCTGCTCCCTCCACAAAACACCTCCAGATTTGGAGACTTAAAATTACCAGATCTTTTGCTCTTGTTCAACAATAGAGGAACATTGGTTTACCAACACAAAATTTTATATTCAGTATTTTCTTAATTAATAATAAAATATGTGTCAGGTTGTTTTGTTGGGTTGGGGTTATTTTTTAATCCTCCTTTTTTTGTTACTTATTCAGTTTGATTTTTTTACTTTACCTCGTTAATGTAGTGGTGATTTAGATGCAGTTTCCTCTCTCTGCTGCACTTAATGAGTCGTCAGCTTTATTCACTCTCACCCACATCCTCATGGGAGCATGCTTTGATTTTCTAGTGGGTGCATGAAAACACAGATTAAAGCAATTAGACAGAAATAATCTTAGGGAAAGGGGAAAGAGATCCAGAGCACCTAATTATACCATTTTAATCAAGATACAATTATGCAGAGACTTTTATAGATTATAAATTAACCAAACTCCAAAGGCAGAAAAAAAATATTTTAAATATGGTTCATTATGCTTGTTGTTTCTGTCTTGTGAGCTCTCTCAAACTGGACTTCAGGATTCATTTAGATAAAAAATCTGGACAGGACTGTGCAGAAATGGAGGAGAAACAGACTTAGAGGACCCTTCTTGCTAGGATCAGGGTCTGGAAATGGCCTCTGAGGGAAGGTGGAGGACCACAGCACATTTCTCAGTGGCTGATCTCACCAGTCTCTTCACAGTGAGTAGGTGCACCTGCTGGTCAGCCAGGCTTGACTGAGGACCCCCAGCCATCTACATGGCTCAGGTAAAGGAAAGCCCCAGTTCAAGTCTGGGTCATGCTTTGCCCAAAAAGGCTGTGCCAAGCTGCCAGTGAAGGACTGTGGGTACTGTAGTCTAAGGAGCAATTTTCCAAGCTACAAACATTCCAATTAGAAGCACAGTGAGTGGGCAAACAAAACACATCAGGCTGGATGTGTTTTCTTCTGAACCCTGGAGGAACTTAAGCCAGCTGGTCCAGATTTATAGCTGCTCCAGATTTATTGCAGCAAAACCACAAGGCACTCAGGCTCTCAGAGCACGTAGGAAGGTGCTCTGCTCCTGCCATCTCTGCAGAGGAGACAGGGAGACCCTCACCCCCCACCCCAGAACTCCAGGGAATCCCAGTTTCCCGTGTAGCTGTCATACTGACTTTATGATGGGGAAGGTGTCCAGACTTTGGGCAGAAGCAGGAGGAGAACTCAGGCACCTCTGACTTTGTGGCTGCAACCCAGTGGTGTCTGTGAGGCATCCCGCTGTTCACTTCTGCTGTGAGCACAGCTCGAGTGATCCCTCCTGCACTGGCATGTGGCACTCCTTGAGCTGCTTCCAGGTGATGAGGAGACAGGAGAGGGCTCACCGCAGTGATCCTCAGCTTCCTGAGATGTTTGCCAGCAAGTCTCCTGAAAGGTTTTGCTGCACTGTGGCCTGTGCAAAACACTTCTCCAGAAGAGTCTGCTGCCAGGCAACTCTCACAAGGGTATCTCAACCCGTCAGGGCTTCTCTCCATAGCTATGGCCATCCTCTGCTATGAGCAGTAGTGCTGAAATGGCTCCTGTCTTCTCCAGTCAGGGCAATGTTCTCTCATTTGCCAAAAGACCAGCCTTGATCATTTCCCACCTGCGAGTCAGCCCTGCTGACATAGTCTGCAAGGTGAGGATGGCTGGGATGTGCCCAGAGCTGCTCTATCACAGTGACAGGGACATCAGGATAGGCAGCTGGGAAAGGAAGGGGACTGATGGGTTCTACTGTTGAGCCTGAGGCACCAAGGAGTGAAAGACAGCTACCCTTTCACTCAGCTGCCCTGTGCCAGAGTCGTGCTGCACCCACTGCCTTGGTGGGGAACACCCTGGGCTGTGTGTCCTGTATCTCCCATCCATCCAAGTGAGCTGATGGAGACAGACATGGGAGCTTCCTAGGACATCTCTCCCTTGCATCCTCCTCACCCATTTCCTCTTTCCCCCTCCCGCGGTGATGAAAACACGGCTCGCAAGGCTGCTGCATTTCATCACCATCGCCTCCTTCAGTCAGGGCAAGACCACTAAGAGCTGTAGGGCTTTGGGGGCGGCCCCGTTCCCCATCTGAGGGCTCGGTCTGGTGGGTGAGCGGTGGTATCGGAGTGCCCTCTGCTGGCCCCATTTCCCGACTCTCTGGCCTGTCCAAGCCTCGCACACCCCCCAGTAGCCCTGGAAAGCTGGGTCTCGGCTTGCGGCCACCATGGCGCGACACCCCGGCCATGGTGGGCACCGCTCCAGCAGCCACACGAGCCAGCCCACGGGCAGCACAGAGCCCTGCCAGTGCTGGGCCAGAGCCCCAGAGGAGCCAGTATGGTGGGGAAGTGAGGACAGAAATGATTGTAAGTCAGCGATTGCTCTCCTGCCTACTGAGTGCTAAGGTAGAGATGTGGCAGAGACTCCCAGTGACCTTTGGCATATGTGCTGCATCTCGTGGAAGGAAAAATCCACCCCGTCCTCCCCAAGAGGCAAGAAAGTGGGGGCTGTGCTGAAAGGGGCAGAGGAAGGTCACTCACTCTCCCTTTAGGCTTGATGCCATTCAAATGGTTGACCCTGTGAATGAGTTTACACAGAGCTGGGGAAAAACATCCTGGCTATTTACCTGTTCCAGGTGGCTGGGATGCTCCATCACACTGAGATGTGCATGCATCTTATTCTCTTATTCCTCAGGCCAGATTTTTCTGCAGAGCTCCCCTGGATAATAACTCCCACTGTTTTGATTATCCCAGTCTTCCACAGTGAAACTGGCAGGGAAGACTGGAATCACTCTGCCTGAACCCAGGACACCTGGATTCAGACCCACCTATGGATTCCTGAGTTAGGCTAAGAAAGCTCCCAAGGCTGAGTACACAGGATGGGGGTCTGAAGTCCCTGTGGATCAATGAGGATTTACACCAGCAGAAAACCTGGCATGCTGTCTCTGGACTCTGAAACTAAAAGGTGACCTTCAGGCGCTCTAAGGAGAGGAGAAAGGGAGAGAATGAGATGACAGTCCAAGGAGCTCAGGTCCCTCTGTGGAGCTGGTCATTCAAGCAGGAATCGCACTGACCTGACAGATATGAGGTCAGCTAATTAGCAGTGCTCTTCTTAGGTTCCTTCCCAGCTCCAGTGCTGCAGAAATGCTGAATACCAGGTCTAGTTACTATTCAGGGCAATTCTTAGTTGGAAAGAGGTAATGGAGACTGTTTATCAAGGGAGATGACTTGACTTTGGGTCTGGGGGTGTTTTGAGGTATTTGGGGGGTCTCTGAGGGAGAGATGCAGAAAGGTACAGTTTGTACTGGCTGAACATGCCAGTACAAACAAGCCTGACAGAGCAGAGAGGAGTCCCAGAGGAGCCCTGGAAAAGAATCCCTGAGGAGAAACTTCCTCCCCCATGTCATGGGTAGGCAGCTGAGCCCTGCAAGCACTTCCAGCAGGAACTGCCCTTTATAAATATTACAAAACAGTGACAGAAAAAAAAATCAAATGCAGTGGAAGGAGGGTTTTTTAAAGGAGAAAAAGAGGTATCCTGCAGCCTCATCAAGGGGAACAGTGCTGTGTCCTGCACTGGAAGAAAACATTAAAATTGATTAGATATGCAGTACATCAAAAGACTCCATCATGGGACTAACAAGAGGTGTTGCCACCCTCCCTGGGACTGCCTGTGGTCTTGAAATGCCATGCATGGCAGCTCTCTGCCAGGGAGGGAGCTATGAGTGGGTACCATTCTTTCCTGGCCTTCATTAGAGTAATGTGAAAAATAAGCTGACAGCATCCAAGGTGAAGTAAAAATTTCCCTTTCCCTCAGCTTTTCATTAAGCACTGCTGAAGCCACTGCCCTCTCTCCCTGTCTGATAGTCATCTAAATGTCGAGCCACAGACAATGAGGAGCCAACCTCTGCTCCTATTAACACAAAGTGCTGGAAGAATTGCAGGGCAGAAAAACTACTTTGCCTGGTAAAAATGTAAATGTCACTTTACAGAGGACAACTACAATATAACAGAAAATCCATCACCTATTCCAAACACTTTGTGAGCTCTTTGGGATGCCATGCCATGGCGTGTTGAGAAAACAAGGTGGAACACAGCTGCTATTTTTCCAGATCCATCTACTAAATCTCCATCTGAAGTCCATTTATCTGCCACTGGATGGGCCTGTCACTGCCACAAGGACTCCCATTTTTTAAAAAGCACCAAAAAAAGTGAAAGGCATCCTTCCTTTCTCCTCACCAGACAAATTCAGATCCCTAAGACGCTGGCATGGATCCCATTCTCCATGGTCCCCTGGCTAAATCCCAACCAAAGTGGTGTTAGGCTGGAGTTCCCTGGGCTCCTCTAAATGAAAATTATTTTCTGCAACTGAAATTGAGATCCCATTATCCCACTCTGGATCACTTCCAAGTAGCACAGAAGCCTTCGGCTTGTTTTCTCACCCACTAGGTACCAGCTCCTACCAAGCAAGTCAATACCCTTCCCTGGTGTCCTGCAGCAATGTTAGGGAACAGCTTCAGGGAGATCTCAGGGTTTGCAAAGCTCCCAGGGGGAAGAAGCCTGTAATAATTCCTGTGCCACCAAAACTAGACTTTCAGGAGAAGAGCTGAGAGATAGAAATCCACACTGAAGTCCTGGAACAAGCCCTGACTACAAAGCTCTGCAAGCTTCTTTCCCTCAAGGTCTCTATGGCCTTCTACCCCATTCCCAGCCTGGTTGGTCTGTGTTGGCACAGACCATGTGGAAAACAAAGACCAGAATTTTTCTGAGATATAGGAAATGCTTTTTATCAGAGCTCTACCCAATCCACTCATCCATTAGTTAATGACTCCCACTGTCTGTCAGACCACTTTAATTCCTTTTCTGTGAATTCTTCCTGCCTTTACCACCCCTTAGACCAGATAGAATGCACAGGGCAGTGTGTGAAATAGTTAACTCCCCTGCTGAGGATGCCAAGCTCCATCAGCCGTACCAGGGTTCCAAAAGAACAAGAATGCTCCAGGTATCTGCACTCCAGGGCACAGAGGGCTCTCAGAGAATTTCACAGCACTGTGGAAATAACCACAGAGAAACAACTGGGAGAGCGAACAAGAAAAAGAGATATAAAAAGGAATGCAGAAAAATGCACACATTTGCAGGCAGGGAAAGCACAAAGAGCAATGTGGAGATGCAGAGCAGCAGAAAGTGAGAAGATAAAATTATATTCACAGACACCTGGCTATAGGGAAAGAAAAGGGGAGGGAGCCATATAGAGGGGAGAGCACAGATGCAAGGAAAGAGAACATGGAAGGGAAAGGGGGAGTCAGACAGGGAGAAAGGGAGGGATCTGGGGGGATTGCCTGATGTCAAATCTGATAGAAAAGAGGATTTATCTGCAAAAATAACCCAGATCTAAGCCACAGCTTCAGAGCAGCTGCACATACAGCCACAGCACTATTTGCTCTTAGGCAAGAGAAAAAATGTGCTGGTGCAGGTTGCAAGGCAAAGCAGGGTCGTGCCACACCAAGATGCTGCCCATCCCAGGTTACCCATCAGCCTGGACCAAGACGAAGGGAAGGCAAAGGAAAGAAAGAAAAAAGAAAGAAAGACAAGGCGAGGCACAGGAAGGCAAGGGCGAGCACGTGCGGCTGGTCCGTCCTTGTCCAAGGTTCTGACCAGAGCCTGCCGCTTCCAGACCCGGCCCGCTCTCTTCCTCCGGCCCCTTCCCGTCCCACAGATCAGGGACCGCTCTGGGGACTGCAGGCAGACAAAAGCAGTGAGCTTCCCGGAGCGAGCCGAGCAGCGGGGAAAGAAACACACAGTCATCTACAAATAAAATATATTTTCCCCACTCCTCTCTCCTGCCAGTGTTTTCAGCTGGGCTTTCTCAGGGCAGGACTGGATGCCCAGCAGTAAAGTGTATGTGCATGGCTGGAGAAGTGAATGAGCATAAGGCACCCCTGGAGCTGCATTCCTGACCTGCCTGGAAAGATCGTGGTATGGATTGAACATCCTCTCCGCGAAGGACAGCCCTCGTTCTTCCTTGAACTAGCCTGTGTTGCCCTGGATGTGTCTGGGTGCTCTCTGTCCCTATTGCTGCTGGATCCCAGGCTGTCAGAGGTGGAGGTGGGAGGATGAACTCACAGCTATCCCACCTGCACCTGATCCATCCAAATTATACAGCCAGGAGTTAGCAGTCACAAAAGTGCAAGTCTGTTGGGCCATGTTTGCCACCAGGGAGCTTTTGGTGGGTAGGTTTCACTCCATGGCCTTGATGCTTACAAAAGGCTTAGTCTGAAAAGAGGTCTTAAAACCACAGCCCACCCACAGGTGGACAGCTGCTCTGTCCACACAGCAGCTTGAGCTGTGACTGGGCTGCCAAGTCGTTTTGAAAGATGAAAGGCCTGGAATGGAGCTTGGCCTCCTCTGCCCTCAGCTCTAGGATGTGTCTCTGCTTCTTCCCAAACACATCCTGGCCTCACTACGCCATTTTTGTTCCAGAGAATTACAAATCAGCTGCCTCACAGAGGAGAAAGCAGTGCCCAGGACCCCTGCCCTGTCAATGGGCATCTACAAATGGTGTTGGCACAGTGCTGCAGAACAAACTTGTCTTTTCAAGATCAACCAGGTACCTGTGTTTTACTACCAGAACCCAGGTTTTCGATTCCAGCACCAGTAGTCTGGACCAGAACAATGTGTTTTAAGAGCCAGTTGAACAATCATCTGATGGAAGGGGTATAAGGTGGCTGGCCTTGCTGCAGTCTTAGATTATTTCCTGATAGCTGGATAACAGCAACTCTCTAACTCTCTGTGATTCTAATATGTGACCAAGTCAGAGGGCAGTTTCCAGCCACTAGGATTGTTGTGCTACCAGACTAGTAACAACACACGTTTTTTCCAACACTGAAATCTTGTTTATGTGTCACATGTAGCAGGAACTTGATATGGCACAAACATGATTCATGCCACGTCCATGTAAGAGCAAGCATGACTTTATAAGCATTTTTCTCCAGGTCACCATAAGATGCAAAATTACTTCCAGGGATGCAGATGCAGGGCATCAGGTGGGTCCCAACTCTCCTGTGAACCAAGCAAATCAGGGAGCTTTTAATCAACTGAGCCCACATTACATGAAGATGTGCTTGCCTGTCAGCAAGCCAGCCCCATCTTTTGGGATGAATGAAGCCAGGAAAATAAACCAGGAAGAACTGGAACAGAACAATGCCAGGTTAGCTAGGATAAATTACCTGCCTTGTGGCATCTCCCCCAGCTCTGCTCTCCTCAGCTGTGCCCAGTAGCTTGCTGGCTGAGTACCCATCTCTCTCCAATGGGCCAGTGCCACACGTTTAAGTTGGAACATCATTCTCCAGTTCTAGGAAATTGGATTAAGGGTCAGACAATACTGACTGTTATTTACCTTTGATTAAAACCAGCCCTCCTCCCTCCCAGGGCAGAGAGACCAGTGTTGCTGTTATTTACTCTGCTGCCAAACCTGGAGTTCAATCCCTGCCCTGCAGCACTCAATAAAAATCAGCGCAGAGGTGGGGGTGTGCAGCAGGCAGGGCTGAGTGGGTGGAAGGGGAGTGATTATCCAGGCCACCATGCCCAGTTTGTTTCTTCTGTAGTCAGACTCTGGCTCAGCAAGGACAGGGGTGCTCAAAGTGCCTGCCTCTGAGGCTGATAGGGCTGAGGAATCCAGCCAGAGTGATCCCAAGCAAGCCCTGTTTGCCCCCAAGCCTGTCTCTGGTGCTCTCTCCTCAACAAATCCCCACTTCCACACAGCTTCCCTTTCTGTTTACATCCTTTCTCTCTCTTCCTTCAGCCTCCCCTTCCTGCCACAACCTCCCTGCCTCCCCTTTTTGCCTTTTCCTCTCTTCTACTCCAACTCCTTCCCACCCTCTTCCCCTCAGTCCCTTTTTCATCCCTCTCATTCTCCTCCTTCCCTCTCCCCCACTCTCCAAGTCGCTATTCCAGGACAATAGAGCAGATGGCAGGCTGTTTGTTTTATATGTCCCTTTGGAAAATCAGCTCAGCTGTTGAATCTGCGACTTTTGCTAAAAACAGACACCGTCCAATACAGCTGAATGCCAGTGAGAAAGGAGAGGGTGTGGGGGGGCCTGCTCTCTCTACCAGCTGCACTGAGACTCTGTCCACACCCCACACGATGCCTTTGGGAAACAAGCCTGTCAGAGAGCCCAGAGAGGAGCCTCTCCCCTGCAGAAAAAAAACACTGTGGCAAGCAGAGAGCTTGGCCGGCTTCTACAATGAGCATCACTCCAGCCAAAGCTGATGGTGACCTGGGAAGGGTGGGGCAGTGAGAAAAGGGCAGACTCTTGTCAGCACATCCATCGTGCTCATTGCCCCAGCCTGCTATTTCTCCCAGGCTTTGTGGAAGCTGAGTTACATGGGGTATCCTCAGGCAGTAGTGGCACAGAGTAGTAGCTGATGCTCTTTGCCACCCCATATCTCCTCCTATGCTACTGGGAGAGCTGTGAGTGAGAAACCACCAGCTAGCAATGTGTGTAGAGAGGGTAAGACAGTCCTTGCCTTTTTCCTTCCAGCCTTCCCCTCTTTTTTTTGAACCCTTAAGCACCAAGGTACTGGTCATCAGGCCCCCATTCATTATTTGCCAGCACAGTCATGAAGAGGATGTAGATTTTCTTCTCAGGTTATTTCTCTTATCCAAGCCATTTGCTTCATCCCTCACCTCTCCCTTCATATGTGCTTATACCAAACATCTTTCAGATCTTCATGGTATTTCATGGTATTTCTGGGTGGAAAGGAAACTCTGCCCCTCCCTGGCCCAAAAAGCATCTTCATCTCCCTGCCTGGACATGACAATACTGTCTCATCAATCCTGTAAGCCCTCTCCTTCTTCCTCACCCTGTATCTGCTTGTAATTAATTCTGAGTAGGCACCCTGTCCAGCATGAAGTACAAACTTGCCTTGGCTTAGAACCAGGGCTGCTGGATTCCCTCTCTGCCAGTGCAATTGCTGGATATTTTATGGCATATCTTCCATCTGATACAACGCGGCCAAAGGCACCAGCTGCAGATTCTCTCTGTGCCCCACTTCTGGGGGTGGGATGGGGAAAGCAGGGCTTCAAAAGAGGAGCAACTCTCCCCATCCAAATGCCCTGTTTCATCACACTTTTTTTTCCTAAAGTGCTAATATTAACACTGTCTTGTTCTCAAGCAGTGGCAGAAGGGTCAGGGCCAGAAAATCCTGTTTAATTTGTTCTTAAAGTTCACTATGGATCAGATGCAGCTCCCAACAAAACCAAGAGAGGCTTAACCGAGGCACAGTCAGATGTAAAATCAGAAGAGGCTCCTTAGCCTTGCAAAATCCTGGAAGGCAATTTACACACAAGAGATATGTAAGGAGCCGTTTCTTGGGGTCTATAATTAATCACTTAAGTGTTCAAGCAGAGAGAGAGGTAAGTTCCCAGATTTTCTTGGACTCCAAACTGGATCAAACAGGAAGGGAAAAAAATCTCAGGCTGTCAAAGAACAGCCTTAAGAGGCAGTGCCATCTGAACAACAACAGCTCAGTTCTGCACTCCTTTAACCTCATAGGTATTTAGGAAGAAAGTCTACAGGAAAAATTCCTGCATCAGCTGGTGAGAACAGGCACAGTTACTTGAATATTTATGACGCTGCTCTTCTTGCTTATGTCTATGGCAACACTTGCATCCTCTTCAGTGGAGCCACATGCCAAGCACTGTTTGGCAGAGGAGAAAGTTCCAGTTAGTCTGAGATTCCATCTCGGGCACCAGCTGTTAACAGGCTCCTCAAGGTAAAACATAGGGATGGTTCATGCCTCCCTGTGACCATGCATTTACTGAATGGAGCAGTCATCCACCCTCTTCCAGCTTTGCATCCATCCCAGAAGTGCACAGAGCCAGATGTTAAGTCAGCTTTTTCAGAGACTGAAGACAAAACAAATTAAACAAATTAACTAAAAGAGCTGCTGATCCCACTCTGGACTGTCTGAAAAGCCTGCATTGTAAGCAAGGGCAGAAGTAGTAAATTAAGAAGCTACATTTGTTGTAAGCAAGTGACTATAACAGTGATGAAAAGCTACTGACTTATCTGCAGTGTTATTAAAGAAAAGAAGAGGTTCAGAGACAACCAAACTGATCTCACCTCCTCCAAGGGGAACTCTGTCTCACAAGCTGGCATTGGTGAGCTGCAATTGCCCTCATGACAAAAAAAAAACCCAGAGCTGGGGGACCAGGGAACACCCCCTTTCCTGCTCTTGCTGGGCAGCCCCCAAACAGCACTTTCATAGCACTGCTAAAATTCCCATGCTCCTCCAAGGCCTTGCTCGGTGGTTTATTTCCTTTCAATCCTTCCTTCTGTTCCAATTTCTCATCCTTTGACTTCTGTTTGATAAATTTCTTGCTTTTTAAAGGTTGCTTCCTTAGCAAGAAGCCTGAGGAGAGAGCTGAAGGCTATAGTGTGGGTACAAGTTGGGCAAATCCCACAGTGGCTCAGGAATATGCTTTTCTTCAGCAGCAGAGCTGTTAAGAGGAGTTGGCACCAGAGACAGAACCATTGTCTGGTGTTGCTATTCTTCTCTCTCCCCTTCAAGTCTTTAGCAACAACTGCAGTTTCCCACCTATTTCAACTAACTTCTCTTTCCCCCTAAAGAAAGGATAGTCATTAGCACTTTTTTGCACTGTCAAATAGGGCTTTTCTTACAAAAATTCTTCACGCTAAGGGGAAAGTGAAGAAAAGATATTGTTAACATGAAAGCCTTACTTAATATTTTACATTTCAAATACTGTAACTGCTTTTTTTCCCCTCCTTCTCCTTTTTCTGAATTTTCAGTACACAGTTTAAACAACAATAATAGTGTTGGTTGCTATGGTGTTGGGCAGGCAGAGGTGTCTATACTTGAAACCTTGAACTACACTTAATGTTGTACAACAGCAGGGTCCTGCCAACACCCTTGACTTTGACCCCATTTTTCCCAGTAAAATATAAAGACCGTGTCTCCTTTCCTTTTTATTCTTGGGAGAGGGTTTTTTTTCCCTGCAATGAGAAAAGGAAGTGTGAGCTAGAGAAAAGTTAAAAAAAATATATATAAATTTAATAGACCCAGCGGAACCTTTCCAAAACCTTTTTTACATCAAGAGAATAAAAAATACATAGTCCCCTGAAAAGTTTCACATGAGATTGTTTCTCATTTTCCCAAGCAGCTAAACATTTTAATAAACTAGGAAAATGAGATTGTAAAACCACAACATCTGACAGCAAGCCCCAGGGGCAGGAACCATTCCTGAAACTAATTTTAACTCATGTTTTAACGTTGATCAGATTTCATGTGGTGAACATCCCATTAAGCTGTCTCTCTGTTCTTAGAGAAAACCTGGTTTCTTTTGTCTACTCAGAAGCTATTTTCTTTCCAGTGTATTGTCATCACAGGCATAGCAGGACTTTTCTGTCACTCATATCTCTACAGCCCAAGAGATGCCCTGCCCCAGACATCTCCTCATCTGTTCTGTTTCCTTATAAGACATTTTCCACAAAAGTGGCACTTAACTTCTTCAGCAATGAAACCCAGTCTTAAATGGGTCCCCATGCAGCCACTCAAAGATTCAACCCATTAAACATCTGATCTTCAGCCATGCAAAAAGCACCAGGTCAATTCAGATCAGCTGAAGCCAGGATCCAAAGCAAGCTTTCAGTTTCTCTGCTTTGCTTTTACCCCAGGGAAGTGAAGTTGCTGTACCAGTTTTCTCACATCAATTGCATTTTGCTCTGATTGTCACCAGGACATCAACACACAGCAGCAGCTTTTTAACTCAAAGTCTCTATTAACATTAGCTGAAAATTTGAGTGGGGAAAAATTATATATCCAAGTAGTATAGGTTTCTCTTGAAGACTCATTCTTTCTCATAAAACCGTATTTCATCTTCTGGCTGCGTTCAAGCCCAACCACCGTGGGGCAGGACTTCTTGGTGCTGCATCCCTCTTCCCATAGCTGTGTCGGTTTTGTGCCACATGGATTCTTGGCTGGTGTAGCTGTGTGAGCCAAGGGCTTTCTACAACTCAAAGAATGGTCATTGGCATCAGCTCGTTCCTGTGCCTGCTCAGGATGAACTTCTACTTCAAAGGCCTGTTGTGCAACAGAAGAAAGCAAAGCTGCTACACAAGCTGACTAAATGCCAGTAAGAATGACCAGGTTGAAAAACAGCTCTACAGGCTTCTGCCTTCTGTTTTTTCCCAGAAATTAAAGTGCTCGTTCCTTTTTAGATCTTCCTTTGCAGAGGTGGAAGGTCTTTCTGACACCTTTCCTTTAAACTTCGTGTGCACTGTGTAGGAGATGCTGGTGCTTGGGGGTGGAAGGAGGTGACAGAGTGGCCAGTTTTCAAAACAGTAAAGCCACAGTGACAGTCGCCTTTGGCTCTTCCAGCCCACCAGCAGCAGGCTTAGTCACATCAGCAACATCAAAGCTGAGCAGCTCTTTAGAGAAAGGGCATTTGTCCTTTTATCTGGAGATTACAGGATCTCTCACAGATCCCAGCAGTCTGTTTTGAAATGCTCTTTAAAGAAAAATACCTGTTTGTGGCACCACCTGCCATTTAAAACAGCCTCTTGCCTTCCAGCTTTCCCTGAAAAACCCTCCCCCAGCCACTTAACTGTGGGTACAAGGACAAAATGATGCCAAAGTTCATTCCCCAGCAAGGCTCATTGCCCAGTTTCTCAATGGGCACTGTATTGAGAAAAGGACCCTTCACAAACATGCCAGAAAGCTTACAACCTGTTTGGGTCCACTCCTTCCCCCTGTTGGGCTCAGCAGGGAAAGCAGGAAGGCAGAAAGCTGCTATCAGCATCTAGAGGAAAGTTCCACACAGATAAAAAGCTCTTTGACTTGCTGTTTCCATTCCTTCACGACTCAATTTTTTTGGTTGGGAACAGAAAATCCGCTCCTGAACGCTCCTTCTCCATCTCTTCCTTTCTCCTCTCTTTCAGCCAGTTCTTATCCTTTATGCCTCTTCTCACAGATAGGAGCTGGAGTCTAATCTCAGACGACAGGTTGGTAATTAGAGCAAGAGATTATCCTGACCCCACATCAAGAAGGTAAAAGGAGAGGAATAATGCAGCACCATACAAGATCAAACCTTTAACATTCAATGTGGGAACCATCCCCATCTCACTCAGTTTCCTCCTGGCTCCCTTACCCCATACCCTCTCTTTCATCCCAACTGAGCAGGGAATTCCTAATTCTTTATACTTCCTGCCCATATCCCCTCTGTTGAGCAAGGACTGTGCTTTTCCAGGATTCATTCAGCACAGAAATGGTCGCATTTTCTGTTTCTACAGACTTTGACTATGCAGAGACTCAGCAGGTCTGTGGCTGCAAAGTGTACGCAGTAGAGAAAGCACAGATATGGAGGAAGAGGCTCTGCTCAGAGAGTCTGGAGCCATGACGTGCTGCCACCCACCAGGAGCTGGGCACCAGATATACACACACAGGGCCCTTCTAGTCCAGCAAGATGCAGCCAGGACACAGAGCAGCAGCAGCAAGTCCTCATTGCTCCCCAGATGCCCAGCAGTCACTATCCAATCTCTCATCTGCTCAGAAGGCATACTGCTCCCATCCCTTGCACATATCCCAGCACAGATGAGAAGCTCATTCATGTGTCCAGCCCATCCTGTTCATCTTTGGATCAGACCTTGCCTCTTGTCCTGTGTCACCAGCATTGAGCGAGGACCAAGAAAGCCATCACAGAGCCCAAAGACCACCACAGTGAAGGTGAAATTGGGAGCATCAAGCTTCTTTAGTGTCCCACTCCCTACAGGTGAACAGGTGTCACCTGGATCTGCTGTAGCTGAGGCTCAGGCATCACCAGCCAAGAGCCTGCAGGCACCAGGAGGTGTTGGGGTAGAGGTGGCAGTGGAGAGATCTGCTGGGGAGAAAGCAAAGTGAGGTCAGAGGAGAGTTTTTACGCCAGCACACAGCTAGAAGGTAGAAGACCTCTCCCTCACACCCCCATTCCACACTAGGCACCCATCCCTGCACCACAGAGCTCAGGACTGGTTGTTCACCCTAAGATGTCTTTTCTCAGCAAAGCTTCCCTCTTATACCCAAATCCACCTCTAGCCCATGGAGCCCAAGCCCGCTGCTCACCCTGATCATGGACAGGGAGATGGGCACTGCACCAGCCCCTGCTGCATGGTTCTGTTGATGCTCTTTTCACCACCTAGCTTCTTCCCACCCCTGCTATCTCCAACCAGGATCTTCCTACTCATGCTCTTCAAATAACAACTTTAGGTTTGCTCACTCAAAGAGGAGAAGGTAAATCAAATAACAGTTTTGTTTGCAGTCAGCCTGAAGTGAACCTTTTTCTTTTTTCCCTTCAGTTTTCTCAGCAAAGCATAAAATGAAAAAACAAGCAGAATTTCCTTTCCTGAGTTTAAAAGAACATTTCTGTTCCTGTCCCTGAGGTAAAAGGTTAGCTTGTTCAGCCTCAAAATGGGAAATAAACAGCAATACTTTTGGCTTAGGCTTTGTCCAAATAAAATGTTTTGAACGCTTCATTTCTTCCCACTCACCCAAAAAGGATTGCAAAGTTTACAAGCATTCATAAACAGCTTCATGCTGGGGTGCCCCTCACCCAATAAGCCATGGGACTATAAGGTTTCTCCCTCTAGCCTTCTTGCACCCCGTTGGGCTGCCTCCCCCTCCCAGACTGTTGTCTGAGGGCTCACACAGCAGTAACACCCAGAACACTCGTGTCCCATACCTTGAGGGATCCTTCTGGGGTGAGAAGGGGCCGCTGAACTCAATGACATTGAGTTTGTTCTCAAACACACCATAGCTGAAGGTGACCTACAAAGTAGTGGTGAGAAAGGAGTAGAGAGAATGAGATGAGATCAGGAGCAAGGAATTTGCTGTGGATAACAAAAGCTCCCATTCTCGTTATTTCTCTGCTGGCTTAGCCTCTATCTTGCACATCTCTCTCATCTTCCTTCTTCCTGTAAGGGTCCATCCTACTAGCCCTTTGCCCACAAGTCCTTTGCAAGGCAGACACAGTGCCATGTCAAAGGCCCCTTCCCAATCATCATTTCTGCTTGCCCTTGTACCACATTCTCCCAGGGATGCCCTAAATCCTCCCATCACTCCCCATACATGTGCTCCCCACTGATCCCAGGACACTGTGACTGGCAACTATGCTGCAGGCAACATCTGCTCCTTATTTCAATGAAGCATTTGTCAGGAAAGCCTCCCTGCAAGAGCAGATGATTGATTCAATGCACATCAGGGCCATCAGTGCAACAACGTGCCTGTAAGCTCCCCTCCACTCCTCCTTCCTCACACACCTCCCTCTTGCTTCCTTTCCCCTCCTCACCTGCTGCATGAGCTGAGAGGTGGGGATGAGCTGCAGGTTCTCCAGGTGGGAGTGGAAGAGTGTACTGGGAATCAGCTGCCCACCGACTTTGCACTCGATGATGTAACCCACAGTGCAGTCATCTGGCAGGCGGATGAGCTCGGAAGTGCTCAGGAAGTTCCTGCCACTGGAAGAGAGTAGGGCTCTGTGGGTTAGGAAAAGGGTAGGGGCAGATGTGAGCACCCACTTGGGCAGGTGATTACTGAAAACCAGAGTAAAACCAGAGTAAATCCTGTAATTAGGCAAGAAATCCCTGAGTTCCACCTGCAAATACTCGGGAATGGGCTTGCTTTTTCACCATTCCCAGCCATGCTGTCCCTGATACAAGACCCAGTTCCTTGGTAAGCTGATGCAGAGAGATCACAGACTTCGCTGAGGCACTTCTCCGTGTGTTTGGGGAAGTGCACTGAGCCTCTGAGATGCCAGACAAGCCACCACAAGAGAAACAGTGGTAGCACGTGGCCAGGTCGAGGGGGAAGAAAAAACAGGACATGTAGCTTAGACAAGACATCTACTCTAATGTAACACCACATCTTGGCACCTTTTGATGACAGGATAAACCAAATTTTAAGGCTTCTGGAATCAGAATTATTTACACAGTGTGAAGAGCTCTCTACTGCAACAACCCCCAGCAAACTGAAATGTGTTTTAAGCATTTTAAAAACAGTAGTGGCAGACTTTATGCCAGGTTAGGCATTGTCTATCTGTGCCATTTTCACTTTACCCTAGATCACAGATCATCCTCTTGACTGGGTCTATGTGGCAGGTTCAGTTGAAACCGGGCAGAAATACCAATTACGTGTAGTGGTTTTAAAATTGCCAATTTGAAATTTCCCGGCCAACGCACCAAAGAATGCTGTGGGTTTATAATTAGCTAAACTCACTAGTACACTTATTTATTTGTCTGTTGTGAGATATGATTCTAGGAGAAAGGAAAAACAGGCTCAAACTTAGACCATAAGGAAAGTTTATTAACAAAACTAAAAAAACAAAATGAAAAGGAAAAATCAAAATGAAACTTCTAGAACACTTCTCTCCCTGCCCACCTTTCTCTTTTCCACTTGACAACATAAAACAAAATCTGGGATTTTTAAATCAGTTATCACTTCTACAATAATCTTTCTTCAATTTGCATAGGGCGAGGAGTTTTCTTTTTCAACACTTTGGAGATATGTTCACAAGAACAGTTTTCTTGTGGCTTGGCATCTTCACAAAACAGCAGCTGTCCGGTTCAGAAAAACTCTGCTGTTGTGAAACTCCTCCCATTTTCACAATTGAGTCAATGGGTCATTGTCAACTTATGGGGTGTCATTTTTAAAGATGGGC